>JACMZG010000961.1:8175-21522 GCA_018340805.1 Microvelia longipes
ATGGTTTTAAATGATAAGTGTAACAAAAAAAATTTAATCCTAATGTTTAATAGATTAATATTGTTTGCTGTAAATTTCTTAGGAATTTGGAGGAACTTCGAATTGATGCAAACAACTAAACGATTTTTTGATCATTTCGACCCAAGATTGAAAAAATTTCTTCCGAAAAATAGACCAATGAAATTCTTAGCCTACTTGAAATATTTTTTCAGACAATTTAATCGTTAGACACTCTACTGGCGTGGGGGACTGTATAGCTGATTACGTAACACGCTGTATGAAAGCTATGTAATTATTAGGCAACAGTGCCTGTGCGCAACTATATAAATAGTTAAAATATTACAGTAGAAATTAATTCACAGTATAAATTAATTAATAGTAAAAAATAATTCCAAGTAGAAATAAATTAGTAGTAGAAATTAATACCAGTTTAAATATTTTCTAAAAGAATTCAATTCCTAGTAAAATCAATTCATAAAAGAAATTAATTAAAACTAGACATTATTTACTAATAGAAATTAATACAAAGTAGAAATGGATGTAAAAAATGCAAATATAGTTATACATAACTAATATTTCGAAGAAAATTTTATCTAAGTTACCATTTCAATAGTGAAATTTTATTTCATTAACTAAACTAAATAATTTAATGATAATTTTAATAAGTCAAATTTTATATAACTGAAATTTTTTATTATAAAGATTTTTATGTATTGTTTAAATGTAACAAAATTTAAAAATATTAATTAATTTTTTAAAAAAATGGATTTAAAAAATTTATTATGTTCTGGAGAAACAAGACATTAAGTTTTAATTATTATTTTATTATTATTTAATTATCATCCGGTCTTTAAACTATTATGAAAAAAATGGAAATACAACACCCTAATCAATTATTATTATTATTATTCTCACAGAAAGAAGAGAATAAGTTTACTACAATCATGCTGTACGAACAACAATAACACTGATGTTGTGAGCACCATCAAACAAATGTTTCAAAAAAATGAATAACAACAAAAAGTATTAGTATTATATTGTTAACGTATTTTTATTATAGCATGTAGGTAACCAAGGGGTTCCCAGGAGCGTATGATTTTTAAATGTTTAGGTTTAACAAAAAAATTTCTCCTAATGTTTAATAGAATTATATTGTTGCAAAATTGATCTTTTTATTTATGTCTTTCACTGACCGTAACCTATCTAACCATCCTCCTTGTTTAAACTATTATGAGAAAAATAGAAATACATACAACCTAATCATTATTATTAGCGTTATTATTCTCAAAGAAAGAAGAGAAGAAGTTACTATAATCATGCTGTACGAACAACAATAACACTGAGGTTTTTTTAGCATCATCAAACGAATGTTTCAAAAAATGAATAACAACAAAAAGTATTAGATTATATTGTTAACGTAATTTTTATTATAGTATGTATGGTAACCAAGGGGTTCCCAAGAGCGTATGGTTTTAAATGTTAAGTTTAACAAATAAATTTCTCCTAATTTCTAAAAGAATTATATTGTTTGAAAATTAATGATAACAAATTAATGATAATTTTAATAAGTCAAATTTTATATAACTGAAATTTTTTTATTATAAGATTTTTATGTATTTTTAAATGTAACAAAATTAAAAATATTAATTAATTTTTTTCAAAAATGAATTTAAAAAAAATTTATTATGTTCTGGAGAAAACAAGACATTAAGTTTTTAATTTTATTTATTTAATTATTTTAATTATCATCCGGTCTTTAACTATTATGAAAAAATTAAATACACACCTAAATCATTATTATTTTATTATTCTAACAGAAAGAAGAGAATAAGTTACTATAATCTGGTTACGAACAACAATAACCTGATGTTATAGAACATCGTTGGAAACTTTATGTTTGATGTTGTAAGCATCACAATGATGTTTCAAAAAAAATGCGAAACAAAAGTATTAGTATTATATTGTTAACGATTTTTTATTATAGTATATATGGTAACAAAGGTTTCAGAAGCGCATGGTTTAAATGATAAGTGTAACAAAAAATTATCCTAATGTTTAATAGAATTATATTGTTGCTGTAAATTTCTTAGGAATTTTGGAGAACTTCGAATTGATGCAACAATAAACGATTTTTTGAATCATTTCGACCCAAGTTTGAAAAAATGTCTTCGAAAATAGACCAATGAAATTCTTAAGCCACTTGAATATTTTTTTCAGACAATTTAATCGTTAACACTCTACTGGCGGTGGGGGACTGTATAGCTGATTACGTAACACGCTGTATGAAAGCTATGTAATTATTAGGCAACAGTGCCTGTGCGCAACTATATAAATAGTTAAAAATATTACCAAGTAGAAATTAATTCAGCAGTATAAATTTAATTAATAGTAAAAAAATAATTCCAAGTAGAAATAATTAGTAGTAGAAAATTAATACCAGTTTAAATATTTTCTAAAAAAGAATTCAATTCCTAGTAAAAATCAATTCATAAAAGAAATTAATTAAAACTAGACATTATTTACTAATAGAAATTAATACAAAGTAGAAATGGATGTTAAAAAATGCAAATACAGTTATACATAACTAATATTTAGAAGAAAATTTTATTCTAAGTTACCATTTCAATAGTGAATTTTATTTCATTAACAAAACTAAATAAATTAATGATAATTTTAATAAGTCAAATTTATATAACTGAATTTTTATTATAAGATTTTTATGTATTGTTTAAAATGTAACAAAATTAAAAATATTATTAATTTTTTTCAAAATGAATTTAAAAAAATTTATTATGTTCTGGAGAAAACAAGCATTAAGTTTTAATTATTATTTATTTAATTATATTTAATTATCATCCGGTATTTAAACTATTATGAAAAATTAAATACTACACCCTAATATCATTATTATTATTATTCTAACAGAAAGAAGAGAATAAGTTACTATAATCATGGTGTACGAACAACATACACTGATGTTATAGAAACATCAAATTATGTTTGATGTTGTAAGCATCATCAAATCGAATGTTTCAAAAAAATGAATAAAACAAAAAGTATTAGTATTATATGTTAACGTATTTTTTATTATATATATATGGTAACAAAGGGGTTTCCAAGAAGCGCATGGTTTTAAAATGAATAATGTAACAAAAAAATTTATCCATGTTTAATTAGAATTATAATTGTTGCTGTAAATTTATTAGAATTTTGGAGAACTTCGAATTGATTGGCAACACTAAACGATTTTTTGATCATTTTCGGACCCATAAGTGGAAAAAATGTAAAGACTATGGTAAATAGCCACTGAAATATTTTTCAGACATTTAATCGTTTAGAACTCTACTACTGTATAATTACGTAACACGCTGTATAAAGTCATGTAATTAGTATGTAATTAATTAGTTAAAATATTACAAGTAGAAATTAATTTCTAGTAAATAATTTAAAATAATTAATACCACATGTAATATTTTAAAAAAATTCAATTCCTATAAAATCAATTCATAAAAGATTAATTAAACTAGACATTATTTCTAATAGAAATTATTACAAAGTAGAAATGATGAAAAATGCAAATACAGTTATACATAACTAATTTTAGAACGAAAATTTTTATCTAAGTCTACATTTCCAATAGTGATAATTTCATTAACAAAAAAGAAATTAATGATATTAATAGTCAAATTTGTTATTAACTTTTAAATTTTTATTATAGCATGTATGGTAAATGTAACAAAATTTCCCAATATAATTAAAATTTTAAAATGAATATTTAACAAAAAATTTATTATGTTTGGAGAAAGACATTAAGTTTTAATTATTTAATTTATTTCTATTAATTTAATTATCATCCGGTCTTAAACTATTATGAAAAAATATATAAATATACTACCCCTAATCATTATTATTATTATTATTCTAGAAAGAAGAGAATAGAAGTTAACTCATAATGGTGTACGAACAACAATAACACTGATGTTATGAGAAAACATCAGTTGCTTGAAAACTTATGTTTGATGTTGTAAGCATCATCAATCGAATGTTTTCAAAAAAATGAATAAAAACAAAAAGTATTAGTATTATATTGTTAACGTATTTTTTATTATAGTATGTATGGTAACAAAGGGGTTTCCAGAAGCGCATGGTTTTAAAATGAATAAGTGTAACAAAAAAATTTATCCTAATGTTTAATAGAATTATATTGTTGCTGTAAATTTCTTAGAATTTTGGAGGAACTTCGAATTGATGCAACAACTAAACGATTTTTGATCATTTTCGACCCAAGTTTGAAAAAAATTCTTCCGAAATAACCAATGAAATTCTTAGCCACTTGAAATATTTTTCAGACAATTTAATGTTAGACACTCTACTGGCGGTGGGGGACTGTATAGCTGATTACGTAACACGCTGTATGAAAAGCTATGTAATTATTAGGCAACAGTGGCCTGTGCGCAACTATATAAATAGTTAAATATATACCAAGTAGAAATTAATTCACAAGTATAAATTAATTATAGTAAAAAAATAATTCCCAAGTAGAAAATAAATTAGTAGTAGAAATTAATCCAGTTTAAAATATTTTCTAAAAAGAATTCAATTCCTAGTAAAAAATCAATTCATAAAAGAAATTAATTAAAACTAGACATTATTACTCAACATAGAAATTAATACAAAGTAGAAATGATGTAAAAAATGCAAATACAGTTATACATAACTAATATTTAGAAGAAAATTTTATCTAAGTTACCATTTCAATAGTGAATTTATTTCATTAACAAAACTAATAAAATTAATGATAATTTAATAAGTCAATTTTATATAACTGAAATTTTTTTATTAATAAGATTTTATGTATTGTTTTAAATGTAACAAATTTAAAAATATTAATAATTTTTTTCAAAAATGAATTAAAAAAATTATTATGTTCTGGAGAAAACAAGACATTAAGTTTTAATTATTATTTATTTAATATTAATTTAATTATCATCCGGTCTTAAACTATTATTGAAAAAAAATTAAAATACAACACCCTAATCATTATTATTATTATTATTCTAACAGAAAGAAGAGAATAAGTTACTATAATCATGGTGTACGAACAACAATAACACTGATGTTATGAGAAACATCAGTTGCTTGAAACTTTATGTTTGATGTTGTAAGCATCATCAATCAATGTTCAAAAAAATGAAATAAAACAAAAAGTATTAGTATTATATTGTTAACGTATTTTTTATTATAGTATGTATGGTAACAAAGGGGTTCCAGAAGCGCATGGTTTTAAAATGATAAGTGTAACAAAAAATTTATCCTAATGTTTAATAGAATTATATTGTTGCTGTAAATTTCTTAGGAATTTGGAGGAACTTTCGAATTGATGCAACAACTAAACGATTTTTGATCATTTCGACCCAAGATTGAAAAAAATTTCTTCCGAAAATAGACCAATGAAATTCTTAGCCACTTGAAATATTTTTCAGACAATTTAATCGTTAGACACTCTACTGGCGGTGGGGGACTGTATAGCTGATTACGTAACACGCTGTATGAAAGCTATGTAATTATTAGGCAACAGTGCCTGTGCGCAACTATATAAATAGTTAAAATATTACAAGTAGAAATTAATTCACAGTATAAATTAATTAATATAAAAAATAATTCCAAGTAGAAATAAATTAGTAGTAGAATTAATACCAGTTTAAATATTTTCTAAAAAAGAATTCAATTCCTAGTAAAAATCAATTCATAAAAGAAATTAATTAAAACTAGACATTATTTACTAATAGAAATTAATACAAAGTAGAAATGGATGTAAAAATGCAAATATAGTTATACATAACTAATATTTCGAAGAAAATTTTATCTAAGTTACCATTTCAATAGTGAATTTTATTTCATTAACAAAACTAAATAATTAATGATAATTTTAATAAGTCAAATTTTATATAACTGAAATTTTTATTATAAGATTTTTATGTATTGTTTAAATGTAACAAAATTTAAAAATATTAATTAATTTTTTTAAAAAATGAATTTAAAAAAAATTTATTATGTTCTGGAGAAACAAGACATTAAAGTTTTAATTATTATTTTATTATTATTTAATTATCATCCGGTCTTTAAACTATTATGAAAAAAAATGAAATACAACACCCTAATCATTATTATTATTATTATTCTCACAGAAAGAAGAGAATAAGTTACTACAATCATGCTGTACGAACAACAATAACACTGATGTTGTGAGCACATCAAACAATGTTTCAAAAAAAATGAATAACAACAAAAGTATTAGTATTATATTGTTAACGTATTTTTATTATAGCATGTATGGTAACCAAGGGGTTCCCAGGAGCGTATATTTTTTAAATGTTAGGTTTAACAAAAAATTTCTCCTAATGTTTTAATAGAATTATATTGTTGCTAAAATTGATCTTTTTATTTATGTCTCTTCACTGATAGTTTAAACTATTATGAAAAAATAGAAATACAAAACCTAATCATTATTATTAGCGTTATTATTCTCAAGAAAGAAGAGAAGAAGTTACTATAATCATGCTGTACGAACAACAATAACACTGAGGTTTTTAGCATCATCAAAACGAATGTTTCAAAAAAATGAATAACAACAAAAAGTATTAGTATTATATTGTTAACGTATTTTTTATTATAGTATGTATGGTAACCAAGGGGTTCCCAAGAGCGTATGGTTTTGAAATGTTAAGTTTTAACAAATAAATTTCTCCTAAATTTCTAAAAGAATTATATTGTTTGTAAAATTTAATGATAACAAATTAATGATAATTTTAATAAGTCAAATTTTATATAACTGAAATTTTTTATTATAAGATTTTTATGTATTGTTTAAATGTAACAAAATTTAAAAATATTAATTAATTTTTTTAAAAATGAATTTAAAAAATTTATTATGTTCTGGAGAAAACAAGACATTAAGTTTTAATTATTATTATTTAATTATTATTTAATTATCATCCGTCTTTAAACTATTATGAAAAAAATTAAATACAACACCCTAATCATTATTATTATTATTATTCTACAGAAAGAAAGAGAATAAGTTACTATAATCATGCTGTACGAACAACAATAACACTGATGTTATTCAGTTGCTTGAAACTTTATGTTTGATGTTGTAAGCATCATCAATCGAATGTTTCAAAAAAAAATGAATAAAAACAAAAAGTATTAGTATTATATTGTTAACGTATTTTTTATTATAGTATGTATGGTAACAAAGGGTTTCCAGAAGCGCATGGTTTTAAAATGATAAGTGTAACAAAAAATTTATCCTAATGTTTAATAGAATTATATTGTTGCTGTAAATTTCTTAGGAATTTTGGAGGAACTTCGAATTGATGCAACACTAAACGATTTTTTGATCATTTCGACCCAAGATTGAAAAAATTTCTTCCGAAATAGACCAATGAAATTCTTAGCCACTTGAAATATTTTTCAGACAATTTAATCGTTAGACACTCTACTGGCGGTGGGGGACTGTATAGCTGATTACGTAACACGCTTATGAAAGCTATGTAATTATTAGGCAACAGTGCCTGCGCAACTATATAAATAGTTAAAATATTACCAAGTAGAAATTAATTCACAGTATAAATTAATTAATAGAAAAAAATAATTCCAAGTAGAAATAAATTAGTAGTAGAAATTAATACCAGTTTAATATTTTCTAAAAAAGAATTCAATTCCTAGTAAAATCAATTCATAAAAGAAATTAATTAAAACTAGACATTATTTACTAATAGAAATTAATACAAAGTAGAAATGGATGTAAAAAATGCAAATATAGTTTATACATAACTAAATTTCGAAGAAAATTTTATCTAAGTTACCATTTCAATAGTGAATTTTATTTCATTAACAAACTAAAAAAATTAATGATAATTTTAATAAGTCAAATTTTATATAACTGAAATTTTTTATTATAAGATTTTTATGTATTGTTTAAATGTAACAAAATTTAAAATATTAATTAATTTTTTTAAAAAATGATTTAAAAAAATTTATTATGTTCTGGAGAAACAACATTAAGTTTAATTATTATTTTATTATATTTAATTATCATCCGGTCTTTAAACTATTATGAAAAAAAATGGAAATACAACACCCTAATCATTATTATTATTATATTCTCACAGAAAGAAGAGAATAAGTTACTACAATCATGCGTACGAACAACAATAACACTGATGTTGTGAGCACCATCAAACAAATGTTTCAAAAAAATGAATAACAACAAAAAGTATTAGTATTATATTGTTAACGTATTTTTTATTATAGCATGTATGGTACCAAGGGGTTCCCAAGCGTATGATTTTTAAAATGTTAGGTTTAACAAAAAAATTTTCTCCTAATGTTTAATAGAATTATATTGTTGCTATTGATTTTTTATTTATTACTGGGCATAAACTATTATGAAAAAATGAAATACAACAACCTAATCATTATTATTATTATTATTCTCAAAGAAAGAAGAGAATAAGTTACTATAATCATGCTGTACGAACAACAATAACACTGAGGTTTTTAGCATCATCAAACGAATGTTTCAAAAAAAATGAATAACAACAAAAAGTATTAGTATTATATTGTTAACGTATTTTTTTATTATAGTATGTATGGTAACCAAGGGGTTCCCAAGAGCGTATGGTTTGAAATGTTAAGTTTAACAAATAAATTTCTCCTAATTTCTAAAAGAATTATATTGTTTGTAAAATTAATGATAACAATTAATGATAATTTTAATAAGTCAAATTTTATATAACTGAAATTTTTATTATAAGATTTTTATGTATTGTTAAATGTAACAAAATTTAAAATATTAATTAATTTTTTTCAAAAATGAATTTAAAAAAATTTATTATGTTCTGGAGAAAACAAGACATTAAGTTTTAATTATTATTTATTTAATTATTATTTAATTATCATCCGTTTTAAACTATTATGAAAAAAATTAAATACAACACCCTAATCATTATTATTATTATTTATTCTAACAGAAAGAAGAGAATAAGTTACTATAATCATGGTGTACGAACAACAATAACACTGATGTTATGAGAAACATCAGTTGCTTGAAACTTTATGTTTGATGTTGTAAGCATCATCAATCGAATGTTTCAAAAAAAATGAATAAAAACAAAAAGTATTAGTATTATATTGTTAACGTATTTTTTATTATAGTAATGTTGGTAACAAAGGGGTTCCGAAGCGCATGGTTTTAAAATGATAAGTGTAACAAAAAAATTTATCCTAATGTTTAATAGAATTATATTGTTGCTGTAAATTTCTTAGGAATTTTGGAGGAACTTCGAATGATGCAACAAACTAAACGATTTTTTGATCATTTCGACCCAAGTTTGAAAAAATTCTTCCGAAAAATAGACCAATGAAATTCTTAGCCACTTGAAATATTTTTCAGACAATTTAATCGTTAGACACTCTACTGGCGGTGGGGGGACTGTATAGCTGATTACGTAACACGCTGTATGAAAGCTATGTAATTATTAGGCAACAGTGCCTGTGCGCAACTATATAAATAGTTAAAATATTACCAAGTAGAAATTAATTCACAGTATAAATTAATTAATAGAAAAATAATTCCAAGTAGAAAAAATTAGTAGTAGAAATTAATACCAGTTTAAATATTTTCTAAAAAGAATTCAATTCCTAGTAAAAATCAATTCATAAAAGAATTAATTAAAACTAGACATTATTTACTAATAGAAATTAATACAAAGTAGAAATGGATGTAAAAAATGCAAATACAGTTATACATAATAATATTTCGAAGAAATTTATCTAAGTTACCATTTCAATAGTGAATTTTATTTCATTAACAAAACTAAATAAATTAATGATAATTTTAATAAGTCAAATTTATATAAACTGAATTTTTTATTATAAGATTTTATGTTGTTTAAATGTAACAAAAATTTAAAAAATTAATTAATTTTTTCAAAAAATGAATTTAAAAAAATTTATTATGTTCTGGAAAACAAGACATTAAGTTTAAATTATTATTATTTTAATTATTCATTTAATTATCATCCGGTCTTTAGAACTATTATGAAAAAAATAAATACTCACCCTAATCATTAATTATTTATTAATTCTAACAGAAAGAAGAGATAAAGTTCTAAAAATACATGTGTACGAACAACAATAACACTGATTTATGAGAAACATCAGTTGCTTGAAACTTATGTTTTGATGTTGTAAGCATCATCAATGACAATGTTCAAAAAAAAATGAAATAAAACAAAAAAGTATTAGTATTATATTGTTAACGTATTTTTTATTAAGTATATATGGTAACAAAGGGTTTTCCAGAAAGCGCATGGTTTTAAAATGATAAGTGTAAACAAAAAAATTTATCCTAATGTTTAATAGAATTATATTGTTGCTGTAAATTTCTTAGGAATTTTGGAGGAACTTCGAATTGATGCAACAACTAAACGATTTTTTGATCATTTCGACCCAATTTGAAAAATGTCTTCCGAAAATAGCCAATGAATTTTAGCCACTTGAAATATTTTCAGACAATTTAATCGTTAGACACTCTACTGGCGGTGGGGGACTGTATAGCTGATTACGTAACACGCTGTATGAAAGTAATGTAATTATTAGGCAACAGTGCCTGTGCGCAACTATATAAATAGTTAAAATATTACCAAGTAGAAATTAATTCACAGTATAAATTAATTATAGTAAAAAATAATTCCCAAGTAGAAATAAATTAGTAGTAGAAATTAATACCAGTTTAAATATTTTTAAAAAGAATTCAATTCCTAGTAAAAATCAATTCATAAAAGAAAATTAATTAAACTAGACATTATTTACTAATAGAAATTAATACAAGTAGAAATGGATGTAAAAAATGCAAATACAGTTATACATAACTAATATTTAGAAGAAATTTTATCTAAGTTACCATTTCAATAGTGAATTTATTTCATTAACAAAAACTAAATAAATTAATGATAATTTTAATAAGTCAAATTTTATATAACTGAAATTTTTATTCAGATTTATTATTGTTTAAATGGTACCAAAATTTAAAAATATTAATTAATTTTTCAAAAAAATGATTAAAAATTATTATGTTCTGGAGAAAACAGACATTATTTTAATTATTATTATTAATTATTATTTAATTACTCACCGTTCTTTAAACTATATGAAAAAAATTAATATAACCCTAATTCATTATTATTATTACTTATTCTACAAAAGAAGAATAAGTTACATAATCAATGGTGTACGAACAACAAGTAACACTGATGTTATGAGAAACAGTCAGTGCTTGAAACTTAAGTGATGTTGTAAGCATCATCAAATCGAAGTTTCAAAAAAAATAATAAAAACAAAAGTATTAGTATTATATTGGTTTAACGTATTTTTATTTATAGTCATAATATGGTAAAAAGGGGTTTCAGAAGCGCATGTTTTCAATGATTAAGTGTAACAAAAAATTATCCTAAATGTTTAATAAATTTATATTGTGCTGTAAATTCAGAATTTTGGAAGAATTGAATTGATGCAACAACTAAACGATTTTTGATCATTGAACCAAGTTTGAAAAATGTCTTCGAAAATAGACCAAAGAAATTCTTTAGCCATTTTTCTTGAAATATTTTCCAGACAATTAATCGTTAACAGCTCTACTGGGTGGGGACTGTATAGCTATTACGTAACACCCTGTATGAAGCATATGTAAATTATTAGGCAACAGTGCTGGCGCAACTATATAAATAGTTAAATATACACAGTAGAACTTAATTCCCAGTAATATAATATTAAAGTAAAAATAATTCCAAGTAGAAATAAAATTAGTAGTAGAAATTAATACCCGTTAAATATTTTCTCAAATAAAGAATTCAATTCCTTAGTAAAAATCAAATCATAAAAAAATTAATAAAACCTAGACATTATTTTACTAATAAAAATTAATACAAAATAGAAAGGATTTAAAAAAATGCAAATATCAGTTATACATACAATATTAGAAGAATTTATCCAGTTCCATTTCCAAATAATGAATTTTATTTCATTAACAAAACTAAATAATTATCGATCAATTTTAATAGTCAAATTTATATAACTGAAATTTTTATTATAAAGATCTTTTAATTGTTTAAATGTAACAAAAATTTAAAATATTAATTAAGTTTTTAAAAATGAATTTAAAAAAATTTATTATGTTCTGAGAAACAAGAACTAAGTTTTAATTATCATTTATTAATATATTTAATTATATCCGTCTTAAACTTTATGAAAAAATTACAAATACTACACCCTAATATTATATTATATTATCTAACAGAAAGAAGAGAACTAAGTTACGATAATCATGCGTTACGAAAACAATAACACTGATGTTAATGAAGAAACACAGCTTGCTTGAAATTTTGTATGTGTAAACATCACAATCGAAATGTTCAAAAAAAATGAATACAAACAAAAAAGTATAGTATTATATTGTTAACGTATTTTTATTATGATATAGGTAACACAGGGGTTCCAGAAGCGCATGTTTAAATGATAATTGTAAAAAAATTTATCCTAATGTTAATAGAATTTATTGTGCTGTAAATTTCTCTAGGAATTTGGAGGAACTTCGAATTGATGAACAACTAAACGATTTTTTTGATCATTTCGACCAAGTTGTTGAAAAAATGTCTTCGAACATAGACCAAGTGAATTCCTTAGCCACTTGAAATATTATCAGAAATTAGAATTCGTTAGACACCTACTGGCGTGGGGGGACTTATAGCTGACTACGTAACAGCGCGTATGAAAGCTATTAAGATTAGGCAACATGCCGTCCGCAACTATATAAATAGGTTAAAATATACAAGTAGAAATTAATTCACAGTAATAAATTAATTCAATAGTAAAAAATAATTCCAAGTAGAAATAATTAGTAGTAGAAATTATACCAGTTAAATACTTTTCAAAGATTCAATTCCTAGTAAAATAATGTCCATAAAAGAAATTAATTAAAACTAGACATTATTTACTAATAGAATTAATACAAAAGTCAAATGGATGTAAAAATCAAATACAGTTATACATAATATATTTAGAAGAAAATTTTATCTAAGTTACCATTTCAATAGTGAATTTTATTCATTAACAAAATAAACTAAATCTAATGAATAAGTTTAATAGTCAAATTTTATATAACTGAAATTTTTTTTGATTATACAGATTTTATGTATTGTTTAATATGTAACAAATTTAAAAATTCATTAATTTTTTTCAAAATGAATTACAAACCCACACCTCACCTCACCCGTACCTCCC
>JACMZG010000962.1:0-13341 GCA_018340805.1 Microvelia longipes
ACTTTTCAATTTTTCAACTTCTTCTCTTTCTACTTTAGCAGATTTCAGATTCAATCTTTTCTTCAGGTATCTACGGACTGCTGTCTATTGGCTCTTCAACAGAAAATCAGCAGCTCTTCAAAATTACTTTTTCTTCAGCCGGTTCAGGATTACTTGTTCTAAAATCGAAAAATCCAATTTTATAAATAACCGGGCAAGATCAAAATATATTTATTTCAAATAATATATTTTGTATTAATTTTCAATTCATCATATTATCATTATACCCCTTAAAAATCTTAATTTTTCATTTAAAAATTATTGATGATTAGTGATTTAGAAAGTACCACTACGAGAGACATTACGAAAATCTAATAACATAACACAATCTAACTACCTGGTGCGTCTTCGGACTTTTTCAACACTTCTTCTTCTTCTACTTAGCCAGATTCAGTCTCCGCCGGGTACGTTTTGTTTATCTACGTTCAATCGTTCTCAGGTTATCTACGACTGCCTCTATGTGCTCTTCAACAGAAACATCCCAAGCAAGCGTTCTTCAATACTCTTTCTTCAGCCGAGTAGATTCACCTCTGAGGTTCTGAAATCGAAAAATCCATATAAATAACCGGCAAATCAAATTTATTATTTTCAGAATTAATATATTTTGTAATAATTCCAAATTTCATTCATTATATCATTAACCCCCTTTAAAATCTTAATTTTCATTAAAATTATTATGATTATTATTAGAAGTACACTACGAAAACTATTACGAAATCTAATAACAAAAACACATCAACTACCTGTGCTTCTTCGACCTTTTTCAACTTCTTCTTTCTTCTACTTAGCAGATTCAGGTTCAATCTTTTCTTCAGTATCTACGACTGCTTTCAATTGGTCTTCAACAGAAACATCAGCAGCTTCTTCAATTACTTTTTCTTCAGCCGGTTCAGATACTTGTTCTGAAATCGAAAAATCCATTATAAAACCCGGCAAAAATTATTATCAAATTCAATAATTATATTTGCTATATTTTCAATTTCATTCATTATTATCATTATACCTCCTTAAAATCTTAATTTTCATTAAAATTATTATGATTATTATAAGAAGTACACTACGAAACTATTACGAAATCTAATTCAAACACATCAACTACCTGGTGCTTCTTCGACTTTTTCAACTTCTTCTTCTTCTACTTTAAGCAGATCAGGTTCAATCTTTTCTTCAGTATCTACGACTGCTTCAATTGGCTCTTCAACAGAAACATCAGCAGCTTCTTTCAATTACTTTTTCTTCAGCCGGTTCAATACTTGTTCTGAAATCGAAAAATCCATTATAATAACCGGCAAATCAAAATATATTATTTCAAATAATTATTTTGTATAATTTTCAATTTCATTCATTATTATCATTATACCCCTTAAAATCTTAATTTTCATTAAAATTATTATGAATTTATTAGAAGTACACTACGAAACTATTACGAAATCTAATAAACAAAACACATCAACTAACCTTGCTTCTTCGACTTTTCAACTTCCTTCTTCTACTTTAGCAGATTCAGGTTCAATCTTTTCTTCAGTAATCTACGACTGCTTCAATTGCGCTTCAACAAAAACATCAGCAGCTTTCTTCAATTACTTTTTCTTCAGCGGTTTCAGATACTTTTCTGAAATCGAAAAATCCATTATAAAACCGGCAAATCAAAATATTATTAATTTCAAATAATATATTTTGTATAATTTTCAATTTCATTCATTATTATTCATATACCCTTAAAATCTTAATTTTCATTAAAATTATTATGATTATTAGAAGTTACACTACGAAACTATTACGAAATCTAATAACAAACACATAACTACCTGGTGCTTCTTCGACTTTTTCAACTTCTTCTTCTTCTACTTTAGCAATTCAGGTTCAATCTTCTTCAGTATCTACGACTGCTCAATTGCTCTTCAACAGAAACATCAGCAGCTTCTTCAATTACTTTTTTTCAGCCGGTTCAGATACTTGTTTCTGAATCGAAAAATCCATTATAATAACCGGCAAATCAAAATATTATTATTTCAAATAATATATTTTGTATAATTTTCATTTTCATTCAATTATTATCATTATACCCCTTAAAAATCTTAATTTTCATTAAAAATATATTATTATTAAGAAGTACACTACGAACTATTACGAAATTCTAATAAACAACACATCAACTACCTGGTGCTTCTTCGACTTTTCAACTTCTCTCTTCTACCTTTAGCAGATTCAGGTTCAATCTTTTCTTCAGTATCTACGACTGCTTCAATTGGCTCTTCAACAGAAACATCAGCACTTCTTCAATTACTTTTTCTTCAGCCGGTTCAGATACTTGTTCTAAATCGAAAAATCCATTATAATAACCGCAAATCAAAATATTATTATTTCAAATAATATATTTTGTATAATTTCAATTTCATTCATTATTATCATTATACCCCTTAAATCTTAATTTTCATTAAAATATTATGATTAATTAGAAGTACACTACGAAACCTATTACGAAATCTAATAACAAACACATCAACTACTTGGTGTTCTTCGACTTTTCAACTTCTTCTCTTCTACTTTAGCAGATTCAGGTTCAATCTCTTTCAGTATCTACGACTGCTCAATTGGCTCTCAACAGAAACATCAGCAGCTTCTTCAATTACTTTTTCTTCAGCGTTTCAGATACTTGTTCTGAAATCGAAAAATCCGATTATAATAACCGGCAAATCAAAATATTATTATTTCAAATAATAATATTTTGTTAATTTTCAATTTCATTCATTATTATCATTATACCCCTTAAAATCTTAATTTTCATTAAAATATTATGATTATATTAGAAGTACACTACGAAACTATTACAAATCTAATAACAAACACACATCAACTACCTGGTGCTTCTTCGACTTTTTCAACTTCTTCTCTTCTACTTTAGCAGATTCAGGTTCATCTTTCTTCAGTATCTAGACTGCTTCAATTGGCTCTTCAAACAGAAACATCAGCAGCTTTCTTCAATTACTTTTTCTTCAGCCGTTCAGATACTTGTTCTGAAATCGAAAAAATCCATTATAAATAACCGGCAAAAATCAAAATATTATTATTTCAAATAATATATTTTGTATAATTTTTCAATTTCATTCATATTATCCATTATACCCCTTAAAATCTTAATTTTCATTAAAATTATGAATTAATTATTAGAAGTACACTACGAAACTATTACGAAATCTAATAACAAACACATCAACTACCTGGTGCTTCTTCGACTTTTTCAACTTCTTCTCTTCTACTTTAGCAGATTCAGGTTCAATCTTTTCTTCAGTATCTACGACTGCTCAATTGGCTCTTCAACAGAAACATCAGCAGCTTCTTCAATTACTTTTCTTCAGCCGGTTCAGATACTTTTCTGAAATCGAAAATCCATTATAATAACCGGCAAATCAAAAATATTATTATTTCAAATAATATTTTGTATAATTTTCAATTCATTCATTATTATCATTATACCCCTTAAAATCTTAATTTCATTAAATTATTATGATTATTATTAGAAGTACACTACGAAACTATTACGAAATCTAATAACAAACACATCAACTACCTGGTGCTTCTTCGACTTTTTCAACTTCTTTTCTTCTACTTTAGCAGATTCAGGTTCAATCTTTTCTTCAGTATCTACGACTGCTTCAATTGGCTCTTCAACAGAAACATCAGCAGCTTCTTCAATTACTTTTTCTTCAGCCGGTTCAGATACTGTTCTGAAATCGAAAAATCCATTATAATAACCGGCAAATCAAAATATTATTATTTCAAAAATATATTTTGTATAATTTCAATTTCATTCATTATTATCATTATCCCTTAAAATCTTAATTTCATTAAAATTATTATGATATTATTAGAAGTACACTACGAAACTATTACGAAATCTAATAACAAACACATCAACTACCTGGTGCTTCTTCGACTTTTCAACTTCTTCTTCTTCTACTTTAGCAGATTCAGGTTCAATCTTTTCTTCAGTATCTACGACTGCTTCAATTGGCTCTTCAACAGAAACATCAGCAGCTTCTTCAATTACTTTTTCTTCAGCCGGTTCAGATACTTGTTCTGAAATCGAAAATCCATATAATAACCGGCAAATCAAAATATTATTATTTCAAATAATATATTTTGTATAATTTTCAATTTCATTCATTATTATCATTATACCCCTTAAAATCTTAATTTTCATTAAAATTATTATGATTATTATTAGAAGTACACTACGAAACTATTACGAAATCTAATAACAAACACATCAACTACCTGGTGCTTCTTCGACTTTTCAAACTTCTTTCTTCTACTTTAGCAGATTCAGGTTCAATCTTTTCTTCAGTATCTACGACTGCTTCAATTGGCTCTTCAACAGAAACATCAGCAGCTTCTTCAATTACTTTTTCTTCAGCCGGTTCAGATACTTGTTCTGAAATCGAAAAATCCATTATAATAACCGGCAAATCAAAATATTATTATTTCAAATAATATATTTTGTATAATTTTCAATTTCATTCATTATTATCATTATACCCCTTAAAATCTTAATTTCATTAAATTATTATGATTATTAAAAGTACACTACGAAACTATTACGAAATCTAATAACAAACACATCAACTACCTGGTGCTTCTTCGACTTTTTCAACTTCTTCTTCTTCTACTTTAGCAGATTCAGGTTCAATCTTTTCTTCAGTATCTACGACTGCTTCAATTGGCTCTTCAACAGAAACATCAGCAGCTTCTTCAATTACTTTTTCTTCAGCCGGTTCAGATACTTGTTCTGAAATCGAAAAATCCATTATAATAACCGGCAAATCAAAATATTATTATTCAAATAATATATTTGTATAATTTTCAATTTCATTCATTATTATCATTATACCCCTTAAAATCTTAATTTTCATTAAAATTATTATGATTATTATTAGAAGTACACTACGAAACTATTACGAAATCTAATAACAAACACATCAACTACCTGGTGCTTCTTCGACTTTTTCAACTTCTTCTTCTTCTACTTTAGCAGATTCAGGTTCAATCTTTTCTTCAGTATCTACGACTGCTTCAATTGGCTCTTCAACAGAAACATCAGCAGCTTCTTCAATTACTTTTTCTTCAGCCGGTTCAGATACTTGTTCTGAAATCGAAAAATCCATTATAATAACCGGCAAATCAAAATATTATTATTTCAAATAATATATTTGTATAATTTTCAATTTCATTCATTATTATCATTATACCCCTTAAAATCTTAATTTTCATTAAAATTATTATGATTATTAGAAGTACACTACGAAACTATTACGAAATCTAATAACAAACACATCAACTACCTGGTGCTTCTTCGACTTTTTCAACTTCTTCTTCTTCTACTTTAGCAGATTCAGGTTCAATCTTTTCTTCAGTATCTACGACTGCTTCAATTGGCTCTTCAACAGAAACATCAGCAGCTTCTTCAATTACTTTTTCTTCAGCCGGTTCAGATACTTGTTCTGAAATCGAAAATCCATTATAATAACCGGCAAATCAAAATATTATTATTTCAAATAATATATTTTGTATAATTTCAATTTCATTCATTATTATCATTATACCCTTAAAATCTTAATTTTCATTAAAATTATTATGATTATTATTAGAAGTACACTACGAAACTATTACGAAATCTAATAACAAAACATCAACTACCTGGTGCTTCTTCGACTTTTTCAACTTCTTCTTCTTCTACTTTAGCAGATTCAGGTTCAATCTTTTCTTCAGTATCTACGACTGCTTCAATTGGCTCTTCAACAGAAACATCAGCAGCTTCTTCAATTACTTTTTCTTCAGCCGGTTCAGATACTTGTTCTGAAATCGAAAAATCCATTATAATAACCGGCAAATCAAAATATTATTATTTCAAATAATATATTTTGTATAATTTTCAATTTCATTCATTATTATCATTATACCCCTTAAAATCTTAATTTTCATTAAAATTATTATGATTATTATTAGAAGTACACTACGAAACTATTACGAAATCTAATAACAAACACATCAACTACCTGGTGCTTCTTCGACTTTTTCAACTTCTTCTTCTTCTACTTTAGCAGATTCAGGTTCAATCTTTTCTTCAGTATCTACGACTGCTTCAATTGGCTCTTCAACAGAAACATCAGCAGCTTCTTCAATTACTTTTTCTTCAGCCGGTTCAGATACTTGTTCTGAAATCGAAAAATCCATTATAATAACCGGCAAATCAAAAATATATTATTTCAAATAATATATTTTGTATAATTTTCAATTTCATTCATTATTATCATTATACCCCTTAAAATCTTAATTTTCATTAAAATTATTATGATTATTATTAGAAGTACACTACGAAACTATTACGAAATCTAATAACAAACACATCAACTACCTGGTGCTTCTTCGACTTTTTCAACTTCTTCTTCTTCTACTTTAGCAGATTCAGGTTCAATCTTTTCTTCAGTATCTACGACTGCTTCAATTGGCTCTTCAACAGAAACATCAGCAGCTTCTTCAATTACTTTTTCTTCAGCCGGTTCAGATACTTGTTCTGAAATCGAAAAATCCATTATAATAACCGGCAAATCAAAATATTATTATTTCAAATAATATTTGTATAATTTTCAATTTCATTCATTATTATCATTATACCCCTTAAAATCTTAATTTTCATTAAAATTATTATGATTATTATTAGAAGTACACTACGAAACTATTACGAAATCTAATAACAAACACATCAACTACCTGGTGCTTCTTCGACTTTTTCAACTTCTTCTTCTTCTACTTTAGCAGATTCAGGTTCAATCTTTTCTTCAGTATCTACGACTGCTTCAATTGGCTCTTCAACAGAAACATCAGCAGCTTCTTCAATTACTTTTTCTTCAGCCGGTTCAGATACTTGTTCTGAAATCGAAAAATCCATTATAATAACCGGCAAATCAAAATATTATTATTTCAAATAATATATTTTGTATAATTTTCAATTTCATTCATTATTATCATTATACCCTTAAAATCTTAATTTTCATTAAAATTATTATGATTATTATTAGAAGTACACTACGAAACTATTACGAAATCTAATAACAAACACATCAACTACCTGGTGCTTCTTCGACTTTTTCAACTTCTTCTTTCTACTTTAGCAGATTCAGGTTCAATCTTTTCTTCAGTATCTACGACTGCTTCAATTGGCTCTTCAACAGAAACATCAGCAGCTTCTTCAATTACTTTTTCTTCAGCCGGTTCAGATACTTGTTCTGAAATCGAAAAATCCATTATAATAACCGGCAAATCAAAATATTATTATTTCAAATAATATATTTTGTATAATTTTCAATTTCATTCATTATTATCATTATACCCCTTAAAATCTTAATTTTCATTAAAATTATTATGATTATTATTAGAAGTACACTACGAAACTATTACGAAATCTAATAACAAACACATCAACTACCTGGTGCTTCTTCGACTTTTTCAACTTCTTCTTCTTCTACTTTAGCAGATTCAGGTTCAATCTTTCTTCAGTATCTACGACTGCTTCAATTGGCTCTTCAACAGAAACATCAGCAGCTTCTTCAATTACTTTTTCTTCAGCCGGTTCAGATACTTGTTCTGAAATCGAAAAATCCATTATAATAACCGGCAAATCAAAATATTATTATTTCAAATAATATATTTTGTATAATTTTCAATTTCATTCATTATTATCATTATACCCCTTAAAATCTTAATTTTCATTAAAATTATGATTATTATTAGAAGTACACTACGAAACTATTACGAAATCTAATAACAAACACATCAACTACCTGGTGCTTCTTCGACTTTTTCAACTTCTTCTTCTTCTACTTTAGCAGATTCAGGTTCAATCTTTCTTCAGTATCTACGACTGCTTCAATTGGCTCTTCAACAGAAACATCAGCAGCTTCTTCAATTACTTTTTCTTCAGCCGGTTCAGATACTTGTTCTGAAATCGAAAAATCCATTATAATAACCGGCAAATCAAAATATTATTATTTCAAATATATATTTTGTATAATTTTCAATTTCATTCATTATTATCATTATACCCCTTAAAATCTTAATTTTCATTAAAATTATTATGATTATTATTAGAAGTACACTACGAAACTATTACGAAATCTAATAACAAACACATCAACTACCTGGTGCTTCTTCGACTTTTTCAACTTCTTCTTCTTCTACTTTAGCAGATTCAGGTTCAATCTTTTCTTCAGTATCTACGACTGCTTCAATTGGCTCTTCAACAGAAACATCAGCAGCTTCTTCAATTACTTTTTCTTCAGCCGGTTCAGATACTTGTTCTGAAATCGAAAAATCCATTATAATAACCGGCAAATCAAAATATATTATTTCAAATAATATATTTTGTATAATTTTCAATTTCATTCATTATTATCATTATACCCCTTAAAATCTTAATTTTCATTAAAATTATTATGATTATTATTAGAAGTACACTACGAAACTATTACGAAATCTAATAACAAACACATCAACTACCTGGTGCTTCTTCGACTTTTTCAACTTCTTCTTCTTCTACTTTAGCAGATTCAGGTTCAATCTTTTCTTCAGTATCTACGACTGCTTCAATTGGCTCTTCAACAGAAACATCAGCAGCTTCTTCAATTACTTTTTCTTCAGCCGGTTCAGATACTTGTTCTGAAATCGAAAAATCCATTATAATAACCGGCAAATCAAAATATTATTATTTCAAATAATATATTTTGTATAATTTTCAATTTCATTCATTATTATCATTATACCCCTTAAAATCTTAATTTTCATTAAAATTATTATGATTATTATTAGAAGTACACTACGAAACTATTACGAAATCTAATAACAAACACATCAACTACCTGGTGCTTCTTCGACTTTTCAACTTCTTCTTCTTCTACTTTAGCAGATTCAGGTTCAATCTTTTCTTCAGTATCTACGACTGCTTCAATTGGCTCTTCAACAGAAACATCAGCAGCTTCTTCAATTACTTTTTCTTCAGCCGGTTCAGATACTTGTTCTGAAATCGAAAAATCCATTATAATAACCGGCAAATCAAAATATTATTATTTCAAATAATATTTTGTATAATTTTCAATTTCATTCATTATTATCATTATACCCCTTAAAATCTTAATTTTCATTAAAATTATTATGATTATTATTAGAAGTACACTACGAAACTATTACGAAATCTAATAACAAACACATCAACTACCTGGTGCTTCTTCGACTTTTTCAACTTCTTCTTCTTCTACTTTAGCAGATTCAGGTTCAATCTTTTCTTCAGTATCTACGACTGCTTCAATTGGCTCTTCAACAGAAACATCAGCAGCTTCTTCAATTACTTTTTCTTCAGCCGGTTCAGATACTTGTTCTGAAATCGAAAAATCCATTATAATAACCGGCAAATCAAAATATTATTATTTCAAATAATATATTTTTATAATTTTCAATTTCATCATTATTATCATTATACCCCTTAAAATCTTAATTTTCATTAAAATTATTATGATTATATTAGAAGTACACTACGAAACTATTACGAAATCTAATAACAAACACATCAACTACCTGGTGCTTCTTCGACTTTTTCAACTTCTTCTTCTTCTACTTTAGCAGATTCAGGTTCAATCTTTTCTTCAGTATCTACGACTGCTTCAATTGGCTCTTCAACAGAAACATCAGCAGCTTCTTCAATTACTTTTTCTTCAGCCGGTTCAGATACTTGTTCTGAAATCGAAAAATCCATTATAATAACCGGCAAATCAAAATATTATTATTTCAAATAATATATTTGTATAATTTTCAATTTCATTCATTATTATCATTATACCCCTTAAAATCTTAATTTTCATTAAAATTATTATGATTATTATTAGAAGTACACTACGAAACTATTACGAAATCTAATAACAAACACATCAACTACCTGGTGCTTCTTCGACTTTTTCAACTTCTTCTTCTTCTACTTTAGCAGATTCAGGTTCAATCTTTTCTTCAGTATCTACGACTGCTTCAATTGGCTCTTCAACAGAAACATCAGCAGCTTCTTCAATTACTTTTTCTTCAGCCGGTTCAGATACTTGTTCTGAAATCGAAAAATCCATTATAATAACCGGCAATCAAAATATTATTATTTCAAATAATATATTTTGTATAATTTTCAATTTCATTCATTATTATCATTATACCCTTAAAATCTTAATTTTCATTAAAATTATTATGATTATTATTAGAAGTACACTACGAAACTATTACGAAATCTAATAACAAACACATCAACTACCTGGTGCTTCTTCGACTTTTTCAACTTCTTCTTCTTCTACTTTAGCAGATTCAGGTTCAATCTTTTCTTCAGTATCTACGACTGCTTCAATTGGCTCTTCAACAGAAACATCAGCAGCTTCTTCAATTACTTTTTCTTCAGCCGGTTCAGATACTTGTTCTGAAATCGAAAAATCCATTATAATAACCGGCAAATCAAAATATTATTATTTCAAATAATATTTTTGTATAATTTTCAATTTCATTCATTATTATCATATACCCTTAAAATCTTAATTTTCATTAAATTATTATTATGATATTATTAGAAGTACACTACGAACTATTACGAAATCTAATAACAAACACATCAACTACCTGGTGCTTCTTCGACTTTTTCAACTTCTTCTTCTTCTACTTTAGCAGATTCAGGTTCAATCTTTTCTTCAGTATCTACGACTGCTTCAATTGGCTCTTCAACAGAAACATCAGCAGCTTCTTCAATTACTTTTTCTTCAGCCGATTCAGATACTTGTTCTGAAATCGAAAAATCCATTATAATAACCGGCAAATCAAAATATATTATTTTTCAAATAAATATATTTGTATAATTTTCAATTTCATTCATTATTATCATTATACCCCTTAAAATCTTAATTTTCATTAAAATTATTATGATTATTATTAGAAGTACACTACGAAACTATTACGAAATCTAATAACAAACACATCAACTACCTGGTGCTTCTTCGACTTTTTCAACTTCTTCTTCTTCTACTTTAGCAGATTCAGGTTCAATCTTTTTCTTCAGTATCTACGACTGCTTCAATTGGCTCTTCAACAGAAACATCAGCAGCTTCTTCAATTACTTTTTCTTCAGCCGGTTCAGATACTTGTTCTGAAATCGAAAAATCCATTATAATAACCGGCAAATCAAAATATATTATTTCAAATAATATATTTTGTATAATTTTCAATTTCATTCATTATTATCATTATACCCCTTAAAATCTTAATTTTCATTAAAATTATTATGATTATTATTAGAAGTACACTACGAAACTATTACGAAATCTAATAACAAACACATCAACTACCTGGTGCTTCTTCGACTTTTTCAACTTCTTCTTCTTCTACTTTAGCAGATTCAGGTTCAATCTTTTCTTCAGTATCTACGACTGCTTCAATTGGCTCTTCAACAGAAACATCAGCAGCTTCTTCAATTACTTTTTCTTCAGCCGGTTCAGAACTTGTTCTGAAATCGAAAAATCCATAATAACCGGCAAATCAAAATATATTATTTCAAATAATATATTTTGTATAATTTTCAATTTCATTATTATTATCATTATACCCCTTAAAATCTTAATTTTCATTAAAATTATTATGATTATTATTAGAAGTACACTACGAAACTATACGAAATCTAATAACAAACACATCAACTACCTGGTGCTTCTTCGACTTTTTCAACTTCTTCTTCTTCTACTTTAGCAGATTCAGGTTCAATCTTTTTCTTCAGTATCTACGACTGCTTCAATTGGCTCTTCAACAGAAACATCAGCAGCTTCTTCAATTACTTTTTCTTCAGCCGGTTCAGATACTTGTTCTGAAATCGAAAAATCCATTATAATAACCGGCAAATCAAAATTATTATTTCAAATAATATATTTTGTATAATTTTCAATTTCATTCATTATTATCATTATACCCCTTAAAATCTTAATTTTCATTAAAATTATGATTATTATTAGAAGTACACTACGAAACTATTACGAATCTAAATAACAAACACATCAACTACCTGGTGCTTCTTCGACTTTTTCAACTTCTTCTTCTTCTACTTTAGCAGATTCAGGTTCAATCTTTTCTTCAGTATCTACGACTGCTTCAATTGGCTCTTCAACAGAAACATCAGCAGCTTCTTCAATTACTTTTTCTTCAGCCGGTTCAGATACTTGTTCTGAAATCGAAAAATCCATTATAATAACCGGCAAATCAAAATATTATTATTTCAAATAATATTTTGTATAATTTTCAATTTCATTCATTATTATCATTATACCCCTTAAAATCTTAATTTTCATTAAAATTATTATGATTATTATTAGAAGTACACTACGAAACTATTACGAAATCTAATAACAAACACATCAACTACCTGGTGCTTCTTCGACTTTTTCAACTTCTTCTTCTTCTACTTTAGCAGATTCAGGTTCAATCTTTTCTTCAGTATCTACGACTGCTTCAATTGGCTCTTCAACAGAAACATCAGCAGCTTCTTCAATTACTTTTTCTTCAGCCGGTTCAGATACTTGTTCTGAAATCGAAAAATCCATTATAATAACCGGCAAATCAAAATATTATTATTTCAAATAATATATTTTGTATAATTTTCAATTTCATTCATTATTATCATTATACCCTTAAAATCTTAATTTTCATTAAAATTATTATGATTATATTAGAAGTACACTACGAAACTATTACGAAATCTAATAACAAACACATTCAACTACCTGGTGCTTCTTCGACTTTTTCAACTTCTTCTTCTTCTACTTTAGCAGATTCAGGTTCAATCTTTTCTTCAGTATCTACGACTGCTTCAATTGGCTCTTCAACAGAAACATCAGCAGCTTCTTCAATTACTTTTTCTTCAGCCGGTTCAGATACTGTTCTGAAATCGAAAATCCATTATAATAACCGGCAAATCAAAATATTATTATTTCAAATAATATATTTTGTATAATTTTCAATTTCATTCATTATTATCATTATACATTAAAATCTTAATTTCATTAAAATTATTATGATTATTATTAGAAGTACACTACGAAACTATTACAAATCTAATAACAAACACATCAACTACCTGGTGCTTCTTCGACTTTTTCAACTTCTTCTTCTTCTACTTTAGCAGATTCAGGTTCAATCTTTTCTTCAGTATCTACGACTGCTTCAATTGCTCTTCAACAGAAACAT
>JACMZG010000963.1:0-25170 GCA_018340805.1 Microvelia longipes
TTAAAAGAAATTAAATAATATAGCGCTTACTCAATTTAATTTTACACTGTTTAAAATCAAAAAATTATAAACAAAAAACTTATTAAAATTAAATTGTTCTATGACAAAAGCGCAGATGATAAAACCCCACAAGGACAAAATTATTATTATTATTATTATTATTATTATTATTATTATTATTATTATTATTATTATTATAATCAGTCTGGTACCAAATTTTGAAGAATCTGTTGCAGAATGTGAGAATTCCTTTTGTTTTGTTCATAGCAAGAGTGACAGCATTTCAAAACCATTCCTGCTGTCAGAAAACTGTGGTTTTGCGCATTTAGACTGAATAATATTATGAAAGAAATAATTAATAAAATCATTGGTAAAACTTACAATATTACATTCAGGAATGATCTGGTAGCAAATTTGGCATTGTTCGTAGTCTGAATCTTCTTCCAAATCTTCTTCCAAATCTCCAAACATCCATCGCATAAAGTGAAAAGGCTCTATTTGGCATTGTTTATTGCAGTAATGACAGACTCTTAACTCCATTCCTCTTGTGATATAAATGTGCTTTGCGCATTCAGGCTGAATAATATTATGAAATAATAATTAATAAAATCATTGGTAAAACGTACAATTCCACATTCAGGAATGGCCTGGTAACAAATAAGGCATAACCTCCTAAGCATCTAATTAATCTTAAGCATTATTAAAAAATTTACATATTCATTATTTTCCGACATTTCTAGATTTTCCTTTTATTATATAATTAATTAATAATTTAAAAGAAATTTCAAATAATATAGCGCTTACTCAATTTAATTTTACACTGTTTAAAAATCAAAAATTATAAACAAAAAACTTATTAAAATTAAATTGTTCTATGACAAAAGCGCAGATGATAAAACCCAACAAGGACAAATTATTATTATTATTATTATTATTATATTATTATTATTATTATTATAATCAGTCTGGTACCAAATTTTGAAGAATCTGTTGCAGAATGTGAGAATTCCTTTTGTTTTGTTCATAGCAAGAGTGACAGCATTTCAAAACCATTCCTGCTGTCAGAAAACTGTGTTTTGCGCATTTAGACTGAATAATATTATGAAAAATAATAATTAAAAAATCATTGGTAAAACTTACAATATTACATTCAGGAATGATCTGGTAGCAAATTTGGCATTGTTCGTAGTCTGAATCTTCTCCAATCTTCTTCCAAATCTCCAAACATCCATCGCATAAAGTGAAAAGGCTCTATTTGGCATTGTTTATTGCAGTAATGACAGACTCTTAACTCCATTCCTCTTGTGATATAAAATGTGCTTTGCGCATTCAGGCTGAATAATATTATGAAATAATAATTAATAAAATCATTGGTAAAACGTACAATTCCACATTCAGGAATGGCCTGGTAACAAATAAGGCATAACCTCCTAAGCATCTAATTAATCTTAAGCATTATTAAAAAAATTTACATATTCATTATTTTCCGACATTTCTAGATTTTCCTTTTATTATATAATTAATTAATAATTTAAAAGAAATTTCAAATAATATAGCGCTTACTCAATTTAATTTTACACTGTTTAAAATCAAAAAATTATAAACAAAAAACTTATTAAAATTAAATTGTTCTATGACAAAAGCGCAGATGATAAAACCCCACAAGGACAAAATTATTATATTATTATTATTATTATTATTATTATTATTATTATTATTATTATTATAATCAGTCTGGTACCAAATTTTGAAGAATCTGTTGCAGAATGTGAGAATTCCTTTTGTTTTGTTCATAGCAAGAGTGACAGCATTTCAAAACCATTCCTGCTGTCAGAAAACTGTGTTTTGCGCATTTAGACTGAATAATATTATGAAAGAATAATTAATAAAATCATTGGTAAAACTTACAATATTACATTCAGGAATGATCTGGTAGCAAATTTGGCATTGTTCGTAGTCTGAATCTTCTTCCAAATCTTCTTCCAAATCTCCAAACATCCATCGCATAAAGTGAAAAGGCTCTATTTGGCATTGTTTATTGCAGTAATGACAGACTCTTAACTCCATTCCTCTTGTGATATAAATGTGCTTTGCGCATTCAGGCTGAATAATATTATGAAATAATAATTAATAAAATCATTGGTAAAACGTACAATTCCACATTCAGGAATGGCCTGGTAACAAATAAGGCATAACCTCCTAAGCATCTAATTAATCTTAAGCATTATTAAAAAATTTACATATTCATTATTTTCCGACATTTCTAGATTTTCCTTTTATTATATAATTAATTAATAATTTAAAAGAAATTTCAAATAATATAGCGCTTACTCAATTTAATTTTACACTGTTTAAAATCAAAAAATTATAAACAAAAAACTTATTAAAATTAAATTGTTCTATGACAAAAGCGCAGATGATAAAACCCCACAAGGACAAAATTATTATTATTATTATTATTATTATTATTATTATTATTATTATTAATCAGTCTGGTACCAAATTTTGAAGAATCTGTTGCAGAATGTGAGAATTCCTTTTGTTTTGTTCATAGCAAGAGTGACAGCATTTCAAAACCATTCCTGCTGTCAGAAAACTGTGTTTTGCGCATTTAGACTGAATAATATATGAAAGAATAATTAATAAAATCATTGGTAAAACTTACAATATTACATTCAGGAATGATCTGGTAGCAAATTTGGCATTGTTCGTAGTCTGAATCTTCTTCCAAATCTTCTTCCAAATCTCCAAACATCCATCGCATAAAGTGAAAAGGCTCTATTTGGCATTGTTTATTGCAGTAATGACAGACTCTTAACTCCATTCCTCTTGTGATATAAATGTGCTTTGCGCATTCAGGCTGAATAATATTATGAAATAATAATTAATAAAATCATTGGTAAAACGTACAATTCCACATTCAGGAATGGCCTGGTAACAAATAAGGCATAACCTCCTAAGCATCTAATTAATCTTAAGCATTATTAAAAAATTTACATATTCATTATTTTCCGACATTTCTAGATTTTCCTTTTATTATATAATTAATTAATAATTTAAAAGAAATTTCAAATAATATAGCGCTTACTCAATTTAATTTTACACTGTTTAAAATCAAAAAATTATAAACAAAAAACTTATTAAAATTAAATTGTTCTATGACAAAAGCGCAGATGATAAACCCCACAAGGACAAAATTATTATTATTATTATTATTATTATTATTATTATTATTATTATTATTATATTATCAGTCTGGTACCAAATTTTGAAGAATCTGTTGCAGAATGTGAGAATTCCTTTTGTTTTGTTCATAGCAAGAGTGACAGCATTTCAAAACCATTCCTGCTGTCAGAAAACTGTGTTTTGCGCATTTAGACTGAATAATATTATGAAAGAATAATTAATAAAATCATTGGTAAAACTACAATATTACATTCAGGAATGATCTGGTAGCAAATTTGGCATTGTTCGTAGTCTGAATCTTCTTCCAAATCTTCTTCCAAATCTCCAAACATCCATCGCATAAAGTGAAAAGGCTCTATTTGGCATTGTTTATTGCAGTAATGACAGACTCTTAACTCCATTCCTCTTGTGATATAAATGTGCTTTGCGCATTCAGGCTGAATAATATTATGAAATAATAATTAATAAAATCATTGGTAAAACGTACAATTCCACATTCAGGAATGGCCTGGTAACAAATAAGGCATAACCTCCTAAGCATCTAATTAATCTTAAGCATTATTAAAAAATTTACATATTCATTATTTTCCGACATTTCTAGATTTTCCTTTTATTATATAATTAATTAATAATTTAAAAGAAATTTCAAATAATATAGCGCTTACTCAATTTAATTTTACACTGTTTAAAATCAAAAAATTATAAACAAAAAACTTATTAAAATTAAATTGTTCTATGACAAAAGCGCAGATGATAAAACCTACAAGGACAAAAATTATTATTATTATTATTATTATTATTATTATTATTATTATTATTATAATCAGTCTGGTACCAAATTTTGAAGAATCTGTTGCAGAATGTGAGAATTCCTTTTGTTTTGTTCATAGCAAGAGTGACAGCATTTCAAAACCATTCCTGCTGTCAGAAAACTGTGTTTTGCGCATTTAGACTGAATAATATTATGAAAGAATAATTAATAAAATCATTGGTAAAACTTACAATATTACATTCAGGAATGATCTGGTAGCAAATTTGGCATTGTTCGTAGTCTGAATCTTCTTCCAAATCTTCTTCCAAATCTCCAAACATCCATCGCATAAAGTGAAAAGGCTCTATTTGGCATTGTTTATTGCAGTAATGACAGACTCTTAACTCCATTCCTCTTGTGATATAAATGTGCTTTGCGCATTCAGGCTGAATAATATTATGAAATAATAATTAATAAAATCATTGGTAAAACGTACAATTCCACATTCAGGAATGGCCTGGTAACAAATAAGGCATAACCTCCTAAGCATCTAATTAATCTTAAGCATTATTAAAAAATTTACATATTCATTATTTTCCGACATTTCTAGATTTTCCTTTTATTATATAATTAATTAATAATTTAAAAGAAATTTCAAATAATATAGCGCTTACTCAATTTAATTTTACACTGTTTAAAATCAAAAAATTATAAACAAAAAACTTATTAAAATTAAATTGTTCTATGACAAAAGCGCAGATGATAAAACCCACAAGGACAAAATTATTATTATTATTATTATTATTATTATTATTATTATTATTATAATCAGTCTGGTACCAAATTTTGAAGAATCTGTTGCAGAATGTGAGAATTCCTTTTGTTTTGTTCATAGCAAGAGTGACAGCATTTCAAAACCATTCCTGCTGTCAGAAAACTGTGTTTTGCGCATTTACTGAATAATATTATGAAAGAATAATTAATAAAATCATTGGTAAAACTTACAATATTACATTCAGGAATGATCTGGTAGCAAATTTGGCATTGTTCGTAGTCTGAATCTTCTTCCAAATCTTCTTCCAAATCTCCAAACATCCATCGCATAAAGTGAAAAGGCTCTATTTGGCATTGTTTATTGCAGTAATGACAGACTCTTAACTCCATTCCTCTTGTGATATAAATGTGCTTTGCGCATTCAGGCTGAATAATATTATGAAATAATAATTAATAAAATCATTGGTAAAACGTACAATTCCACATTCAGGAATGGCCTGGTAACAAATAAGGCATAACCTCCTAAGCATCTAATTAATCTTAAGCATTATTAAAAAATTTACATATTCATTATTTTCCGACATTTCTAGATTTTCCTTTTATTATATAATTAATTAATAATTTAAAAGAAATTTCAAATAATATAGCGCTTACTCAATTTAATTTTACACTGTTTAAAATCAAAAAATTATAAACAAACTTATTAAAATTAAATTGTTCTATGACAAAAGCGCAGATGATAAACCCCACAAGGACAAAATTATTATTATTATTATTATTATTATTATTATTATTATTATTTATTATTATTATTATAATCAGTCTGGTACCAATTTTGAAGAATCTGTTGCAGAATGTGAGAATTCCTTTTGTTTTGTTCATAGCAAGAGTGACAGCATTTCAAAACCATTCCTGCTGTCAGAAAACTGTGTTTTGCGCATTTAGACTGAATAATATTATGAAAGAATAATTAATAAAATCATTGGTAAAACTACAATATTACATTCAGGAATGATCTGGTAGCAAATTTGGCATTGTTCGTAGTCTGAATCTTCTCCAAATCTTCTTCCAAATCTCCAAACATCCATCGCATAAAGTGAAAAGGCTCTATTTGGCATTGTTTATTGCAGTAATGACAGACTCTTAACTCCATTCCTCTTGTGATATAAATGTGCTTTGCGCATTCAGGCTGAATAATATTATGAAATAATAATTAATAAAATCATTGGTAAAACGTACAATTCCACATTCAGGAATGGCCTGGTAACAAATAAGGCATAACCTCCTAAGCATCTAATTAATCTTAAGCATTATTAAAAAATTTACATATTCATTATTTTCCGACATTTCTAGATTTTCCTTTTATTATATAATTAATTAATAATTTAAAAGAAATTTCAAATAATATAGCGCTTACTCAATTTAATTTTACACTGTTTAAAATCAAAAAATTATAAACAAAAAACTTATTAAAATTAAATTGTTCTATGACAAAAGCGCAGATGATAAAACACTACAAGGACAAAATTATTATTATTATTATTATTATTATTATTATTATTATTATATAATCAGTCTGGTACCAAATTTTGAAGAATCTGTTGCAGAATGTGAGAATTCCTTTTGTTTTGTTCATAGCAAGAGTGACAGCATTTCAAAACCATTCCTGCTGTCAGAAAACTGTGTTTTGCGCATTTAGACTGAATAATATTATGAAAGAATAATTAATAAAATCATTGGTAAAACTTACAATATTACATTCAGGAATGATCTGGTAGCAAATTTGGCATTGTTCGTAGTCTGAATCTTCTTCCAAATCTTCTTCCAAATCTCCAAACATCCATCGCATAAAGTGAAAAGGCTCTATTTGGCATTGTTTATGCAGTAATGACAGACTCTTAACTCCATTCCTCTTGTGATATAAATGTGCTTTGCGCATTCAGGCTGAATAATATTATGAAATAATAATTAATAAAATCATTGGTAAAACGTACAATTCCACATTCAGGAATGGCCTGGTAACAAATAAGGCATAACCTCCTAAGCATCTAATTAATCTTAAGCATTATTAAAAAATTTACATATTCATTATTTTCCGACATTTCTAGATTTTCCTTTTATTATATAATTAATTAATAATTTAAAAGAAATTTCAAATAATATAGCGCTTACTCAATTTAATTTTACACTGTTTAAAATCAAAAAATTATAAACAAAAAACTTATTAAAATTAAATTGTTCTATGACAAAAGCGCAGATGATAAAACCCCACAAGGACAAAATTATTATTATTATTATTATTATTATTATTATTATTATTATTATATTATTATAATCAGTCTGGTACCAAATTTTGAAGAATCTGTTGCAGAATGTGAGAATTCCTTTTGTTTTGTTCATAGCAAGAGTGACAGCATTTCAAAACCATTCCTGCTGTCAGAAAACTGTGTTTTGCGCATTTAGACTGAATAATATTATGAAAGAATAATTAATAAAATCATTGGTAAAACTTACAATATTACATTCAGGAATGATCTGGTAGCAAATTTGGCATTGTTCGTAGTCTGAATCTTCTTCCAAATCTTCTTCCAAATCTCAAACATCCATCGCATAAAGTGAAAAGGCTCTATTTGGCATTGTTTATTGCAGTAATGACAGACTCTTAACTCCATTCCTCTTGTGATATAAATGTGCTTTGCGCATTCAGGCTGAATAATATTATGAAATAATAATTAATAAAATCATTGGTAAAACGTACAATTCCACATTCAGGAATGGCCTGGTAACAAATAAGGCATAACCTCCTAAGCATCTAATTAATCTTAAGCATTATTAAAAAATTTACATATTCATTATTTTCCGACATTTCTAGATTTTCCTTTTATTATATAATTAATTAATAATTTAAAAGAAATTTCAAATAATATAGCGCTTACTCAATTTAATTTTACACTGTTTAAAATCAAAAATTATAAACAAAAAACTTATTAAAATTAAATTGTTCTATGACAAAAGCGCAGATGATAAAACCCCACAAGGACAAAATTATTTATTATTATTATTATTTATTATTATTTATTATTATTATTATTATTATAATCAGTCTGGTACCAAATTTTGAAGAATCTGTTGCAGAATGTGAGAATTCCTTTTGTTTGTTCATAGCAAGAGTGACAGCATTTCAAAACCATTCCTGCTGTCAGAAAACTGTGTTTTGCGCATTTAGACTGAATAATATTATGAAAGAATAATTAATAAAATCATTGGTAAAACTTACAATATTACATTCAGGACGTAAATCTCTTCCAATCTTCTTCCAAATCTCCAAACATCCATCGCATAAAGTGAAAAGGCTCTATTTGGCATTGTTTATTGCAGTAATGACAGACTCTTAACTCCATTCCTCTTGTGATATAAATGTGCTTTGCGCATTCAGGCTGAATAATATTATGAAATAATAATTAATAAAATCATTGGTAAAACGTACAATTCCACATTCAGGAATGGCCTGGTAACAAATAAGGCATAACCTCCTAAGCATCTAATTAATCTTAAGCATTATTAAAAAATTTACATATTCATTATTTTCCGACATTTCTAGATTTTCCTTTTATTATATAATTAATTAATAATTTAAAAGAAATTTCAAATAATATAGCGCTTACTCAATTTAATTTTACACTGTTTAAAATCAAAAAATTATAAACAAAAAACTTATTAAAATTAAATTGTTCTATGACAAAAGCGCAGATGATAAAACCCCACAAGGACAAAATTATTATTATTATTATTATTATTATTATTATTATTATTATTATTATAATCAGTCTGGTACCAAATTTTGAAGAATCTGTTGCAGAATGTGAGAATTCCTTTTGTTTTGTTCATAGCAAGAGTGACAGCATTTCAAAACCATTCCTGCTGTCAGAAAACTGTGTTTTGCGCATTTAGACTGAATAATATTATGAAAGAATAATTAATAAAATCATTGGTAAAACTTACAATATTACATTCAGGAATGATCTGGTAGCAAATTTGGCATTGTTCGTAGTCTGAATCTTCTTCCAAATCTTCTTCCAAATCTCAAACATCCATCGCATAAAGTGAAAAGGCTCTATTTGGCATTGTTTATTGCAGTAATGACAGACTCTTAACTCCATTCCTCTTGTGATATAAATGTGCTTTGCGCATTCAGGCTGAATAATATTATGAAATAATAATTAATAAAATCATTGGTAAAACGTACATTCCACATTCAGGAATGGCCTGGTAACAAATAAGGCATAACCTCCTAAGCATCTAATTAATCTTAAGCATTATTAAAAAATTTACATATTCATTATTTTCCGACATTTCTAGATTTTCCTTTTATTATATAATTAATTAATAATTTAAAAGAAATTTCAAATAATATAGCGCTTACTCAATTTAATTTTACACTGTTTAAAATCAAAAATTATAAACAAAAAACTTATTAAAATTAAATTGTTCTATGACAAAAGCGCAGATGATAAAACCCACAAGGACAAAATTATTATTATTATTATTATTATTATTATTATTATTATTATTATATCAGTCTGGTACCAAATTTTGAAGAATCTGTTGCAGAATGTGAGAATTCCTTTTGTTTTTTCATAGCAAGAGTGACAGCATTTCAAAACCATTCCTGCTGTCAGAAAACTGTGTTTTGCGCATTTAGACTGAATAATATTATGAAAGAATAATTAATAAAATCATTGGTAAAACTTACAATATTACATTCAGGAATGATCTGGTAGCAAATTTGGCATTGTTCGTAGTCTGAATCTTCTTCCAAATCTTCTTCCAAATCTCCAAACATCCATCGCATAAAGTGAAAAGGCTCTATTTGGCATTGTTTATTGCAGTAATGACAGACTCTTAACTCCATTCCTCTTGTGATATAAATGTGCTTTGCGCATTCAGGCTGAATAATATTATGAAATAATAATTAATAAAATCATTGGTAAAACGTACAATTCCACATTCAGGAATGGCCTGGTAACAAATAAGGCATAACCTCCTAAGCATCTAATTAATCTTAAGCATTATTAAAAAATTTACATATTCATTATTTTCCGACATTTCTAGATTTTCCTTTTATTATATAATTAATTAATAATTTAAAAGAAATTTCAAATAATATAGCGCTTACTCAATTTAATTTTACACTGTTTAAAATCAAAAAATTATAAACAAAAAACTTATTAAAATTAAATTGTTCTATGACAAAAGCGCAGATGATAAAACCCCACAAGGACAAAATTATTATTATTATTATTATTATTATTATTATTATTATTATTATTATTATCAGTCTGGTACCAAATTTTGAAGAATCTGTTGCAGAATGTGAGAATTCCTTTTGTTTTGTTCATAGCAAGAGTGACAGCATTTCAAAACCATTCCTGCTGTCAGAAAACTGTGTTTTGCGCATTTAGACTGAATAATATTATGAAAGAATAATTAATAAAATCATTGGTAAAACTTACAATATTACATTCAGGAATGATCTGGTAGCAAATTTATTGTTCGTAGTCTGAATCTTCTTCCAAATCTTCTTCCAAATCTCCAAACATCCATCGCATAAAGTGAAAAGGCTCTATTTGGCATTGTTTATTGCAGTAATGACAGACTCTTAACTCCATTCCTCTTGTGATATAAATGTGCTTTGCGCATTCAGGCTGAATAATATTATGAAATAATAATTAATAAAATCATTGGTAAAAACGTACAATTCCACATTCAGGAATGGCCTGGTAACAAATAAGGCATAACCTCCTAAGCATCTAATTAATCTTAAGCATTATTAAAAATTTACATATTCATTATTTTCCGACATTTCTAGATTTTCCTTTTATTATATAATTAATTAATAATTTAAAAGAAATTTCAAATAATATAGCGCTTACTCAATTTAATTTTACACTGTTTAAAATCAAAAAATTATAAACAAAAAAACTTATTAAAATTAAATTGTTCTATGACAAAAGCGCAGATGATAAAACCCACAAGGACAAAATTATTATTATTATTATTATTATTATTATTATTATTATTATTATTATTATATCAGTCTGGTACCAATTTTGAAGAATCTGTTGCAGAATGTGAGAATTCCTTTTTTTGTTCATAGCAAGAGTGACAGCATTTCAAAACCATTCCTGCTGTCAGAAAACTGTGTTTTGCGCATTTAGACTGAATAATATTATGAAAGAATAATTAATAAAATCATTGGTAAAACTTACAATATTACATTCAGGAATGATCTGGTAGCAAATTTGGCATTGTTCGTAGTCTGAATCTTCTTCCAAATCTTCTTCCAAATCTCCAAACATCCATCGCATAAAGTGAAAAGGCTCTATTTGGCATTGTTTATTGCAGTAATGACAGACTCTTAACTCCATTCCTCTTGTGATATAAATGTGCTTTGCGCATTCAGGCTGAATAATATTATGAAATAATAATTAATAAAATCATTGGTAAAACGTACAATTCCACATTCAGGAATGGCCTGGTAACAAATAAGGCATAACCTCCTAAGCATCTAATTAATCTTAAGCATTATTAAAAAATTTACATATTCATTATTTTCCGACATTTCTAGATTTTCCTTTTATTATATAATTAATTAATAATTTAAAAGAAATTTCAAATAATATAGCGCTTACTCAATTTAATTTTACACTGTTTAAAATCAAAAATTATAAACAAAAAACTTATTAAAATTAAATTGTTCTATGACAAAAGCGCAGATGATAAAACCCACAAGGACAAAATTATTATTATTATTATTATTATTATTATTTATTATTATTATTATTATTATAATCAGTCTGGTACCAAATTTTGAAGAATCTGTTGCAGAATGTGAGAATTCCTTTTGTTTTGTCATAGCAAGAGTGACAGCATTTCAAAACCATTCCTGCTGTCAGAAAACTGTGTTTTGCGCATTTAGACTGAATAATATTATGAAAGAATAATTAATAAATCATTGGTAAACTTACAATATTACATTCAGGAATGATCTGGTAGCAAATTTGGCATTGTTCGTAGTCTGAATCTTCTTCCAAATCTTCTTCCAAATCTCCAAACATCCATCGCATAAAGTGAAAAGGCTCTATTTGGCATTGTTTATTGCAGTAATGACAGACTCTTAACTCCATTCCTCTTGTGATATAAATGTGCTTTGCGCATTCAGGCTGAATAATATTATGAAATAATAATTAATAAAATCATTGGTAAAACGTACAATTCCACATTCAGGAATGGCCTGGTAACAAATAAGGCATAACCTCCTAAGCATCTAATTAATCTTAAGCATTATTAAAAAATTTACATATTCATTATTTTCCGACATTTCTAGATTTTCCTTTTATTATATAATTAATTAATAATTTAAAAGAAATTTCAAATAATATAGCGCTTACTCAATTTAATTTTACACTGTTTAAAATCAAAAAATTATAAACAAAAAACTTATTAAAATTAAATTGTTCTATGACAAAAGCGCAGATGATAAAACCCACAAGGACAAAATTATTATTATTATTATTATTATTATTATTATTATTATTATTATATTATCAGTCTGGTACCAAATTTTGAAGAATCTGTTGCAGAATGTGAGAATTCCTTTTGTTTTGTTCATAGCAAGAGTGACAGCATTTCAAAACCATTCCTGCTGTCAGAAAACTGTGTTTTGCGCATTTAGACTGAATAATATTATGAAAGAATAATTAATAAAATCATTGGTAAAACTACAATATTACATTCAGGAATGATCTGGTAGCAAATTTGGCATTCGTAGTCTGAATCTTCTTCCAAATCTTCTTCCAATCTCCAAACATCCATCGCATAAAGTGAAAAGGCTCTATTTGCATTGTTTATTGCACAGACTCTTAACTCCATTCCTCTTGTGATAAAATGTGCTTTGCGCATTCAGGCTGAATAATATTATGAAATAATTAATAAAATCATTGGTAAAACGTACAATTCCACATTCAGGAATGCCTGGTAACAAATAAGGCATAACCTCCTAAGCATCTAATTAATCTTAAGCATTATTAAAAAATTACATATTCATTATTTTCCGACATTTCTAGATTTTCCTTTTATTATATAATTAATTAATAATTTAAAAGAAATTTCAAATAATATAGCGCTTACTCAATTTAATTTTACACTGTTTAAAATCAAAAAATTATAAACAAAAAACTTATTAAAATTAAATTGTTCTATGACAAAAGCGCAGATGATAAAACCCCACAAGGACAAAATTATTATTATTATTATTATTATTATTATTATTATTATTATTATTATTATTATTATCAGTCTGGTACCAAATTTTGAAGAATCTGTTGCAGAATGTGAGAATTCCTTTTGTTTTGTTCATAGCAAGAGTGACAGCATTTCAAAACCATTCCTGCTGTCAGAAAACTGTGTTTGCGCATTTAGACTGAATAATATTATGAAAGAATAATTAATAAAATCATTGGTAAAACTTACAATATTACATTCAGGAATGATCTGGTAGCAAATTTGGCATTGTTCGTAGTCTGAATCTTCTTCCAAATCTTCTTTCCAAATCTCCAACATCCACNAAATCATTGGTAAAACGTACAATTCCACATTCAGGAATGGCCTGTAACAAATAAGGCATAACCTCTAAGCATCTAATTAATCTTAAGCATTATTAAAAAATTTACATATTCATTATTTTCCGACATTTCTAGATTTTCCTTTTATTATATAATTAATTAATAATTTAAAAGAAATTTCAAATAATATAGCGCTTACTCAATTTAATTTTACACTGTTTAAAATCAAAAAATTATAAACAAAAAACTTATTAAAATTAAATTGTTCTATGACAAAAGCGCAGATGATAAAACACTACAAGGACAAAATTATTATTATTATTATTATTATTATTATTATTATTATTATTATTATTATTAATAATCAGTCTGGTACCAAATTTTGAAGAATCTGTTGCAGAATGTGAGAATTCCTTTTGTTTTGTTCATAGCAAGAGTGACAGCATTTCAAAACCATTCCTGCTGTCAGAAAACTGTGTTTTGCGCATTTAGACTGAATAATATTATGAAAGAATAATTAATAAAATCATTGGTAAAACTTACAATATTACATTCAGGAATGATCTGGTAGCAAATTTGGCATTGTTCGTAGTCTGAATCTTCTTCCAAATCTTCTTCCAAATCTCCAAACATCCATCGCATAAAGTGAAAAGGCTCTATTTGGCATTGTTTATTGCAGTAATGACAGACTCTTAACTCCATTCCTCTTGTGATATAAATGTGCTTTGCGCATTCAGGCTGAATAATATTATGAAATAATAATTAATAAAAATCATTGGTAAAACGTACAATTCCACATTCAGGAATGGCCTGGTAACAAATAAGGCATAACCTCCTAAGCATCTAATTAATCTTAAGCATTATTAAAATTTACATATTCATTATTTTCCGACATTTCTAGATTTTCCTTTTATTATATAATTAATTAATAATTTAAAAGAAATTTCAAATAATATAGCGCTTACTCAATTTAATTTTACACTGTTTAAAATCAAAAAGTTATAAACAAAAACTTATTAAAATTAAATTGTTCTATGACAAAAGCGCAGATGATAAACCCCACAAGGACAAAATTATTATTATTATTATTATTATTATTATTATTATTATTATTATTATTATCAGTCTGGTACCAAATTTTGAAGAATCTGTTGCAGAATGTGAGAATTCCTTTTGTTTTGTTCATAGCAAGAGTGACAGCATTTCAAAACCATTCCTGCTGTCAGAAAACTGTGTTTTGCGCATTTAGACTGAATAATATTATGAAAGAATAATTAATAAAATCATTGGTAAAACTTACAATATTACATTCAGGAATGATCTGGTAGCAAATTTGGCATTGTTCGTAGTCTGAATCTTCTTCCAAATCTTCTTCAAATCTCCAAACATCCATCGCATAAAGTGAAAAGGCTCTATTTGGCATTGTTTATTGCAGTAATGACAGACTCTTAACTCCATTCCTCTTGTGATATAAATGTGCTTTGCGCATTCAGGCTGAATAATATTATGAAATAATAATTAATAAAATCATTGGTAAAACGTACAATTCCACATTCAGGAATGGCCTGGTAACAAATAAGGCATAATCCTAAGCATCTAATTAATCTTAAGCATTATTAAAAAATTTACATATTCATTATTTTCCGACATTTCTAGATTTTCCTTTTATTATATAATTAATTAATAATTTAAAAGAAATTTCAAATAATATAGCGCTTACTCAATTTAATTTTACACTGTTTAAATCAAAAAATTATAAACAAAAAACTTATTAAAATTAAATTGTTCTATGACAAAAGCGCAGATGATAAAACACTACAAGGACAAAATTATTATTATTATTATTATTATTATTATTATTATTATTATTATATCAGTCTGGTACCAAATTTTGAAGAATCTGTTGCAGAATGTGAGAATTCCTTTTGTTTTGTTCATAGCAAGAGTGACAGCATTTCAAAACCATTCCTGCTGTCAGAAAACTGTGTTTTGCGCATTTAGACTGAATAATATTATGAAAGAATAATTAATAAAATCATTGGTAAAACTACAATATTACATTCAGGAATGATCTGGTAGCAAATTTGGCATTGTTCGTAGTCTGAATCTTCTTCCAAATCTTCTTCCAAATCTCCAAACATCCATCGCATAAAGTGAAAAGGCTCTATTTGGCATTGTTTATTGCAGTAATGACAGACTCTTAACTCCATTCCTCTTGTGATATAAATGTGCTTTGCGCATTCAGGCTGAATAATATTATGAAATAATAATTAATAAAATCATTGGTAAAACGTACAATTCCACATTCAGGAATGGCCTGGTAACAAATAAGGCATAACCTCCTAAGCATCTAATTAATCTAAGCATTATTAAAAAATTTACATATTCATTATTTTCCGACATTTCTAGATTTTCCTTTTATTATATAATTAATTAATAATTTAAAAGAAATTTCAAATAATATAGCGCTTACTCAATTTAATTTTACACTGTTTAAAATCAAAAAATTATAAACAAAAAACTTATTAAAATTAAATTGTTCTATGACAAAAGCGCAGATGATAAAACCACAAGGACAAAATTATTATTATTATTATTATTATTATTATTATTATTATTATTATTATAATCAGTCTGGTACCAAATTTTGAAGAATCTGTTGCAGAATGTGAGAATTCCTTTTGTTTTGTTCATAGCAAGAGTGACAGCATTTCAAAACCATTCCTGCTGTCAGAAAACTGTGTTTTGCGCATTTAGACTGAATAATATTATGAAAGAATAATTAATAAAATCATTGGTAAATTACAATATTACATTCAGGAATGATCTGGTAGCAAATTTGGCATTGTTCGTAGTCTGAATCTTCTTCCAAATCTTCTTCCAAATCTCCAAACATCCATCGCATAAAGTGAAAAGGCTCTATTTGGCATTGTTTATTGCAGTAATGACAGACTCTTAACTCCATTCCTCTTGTGATATAAATGTGCTTTGCGCATTCAGGCTGAATAATATTATGAAATAATAATTAATAAAATCATTGGTAAAACGTACAATTCCACATTCAGGAATGGCCTGGTAACAAATAAGGCATAACCTCCTAAGCATCTAATTAATCTTAAGCATTATTAAAAAATTTACATATTCATTATTTTCCGACATTTCTAGATTTTCCTTTTATTATATAATTAATTAATAATTTAAAAGAAATTTCAAATAATATAGCGCTTACTCAATTTAATTTTACACTGTTTAAAATCAAAAATTATAAACAAAAACTTATTAAAATTAAATTGTTCTATGACAAAAGCGCAGATGATAAAACAAGGACAAATTATTATTATTATTATTATTATTATTATTATTATTATTATTATAATCAGTCTGGTACCAAATTTTGAAGAATCTGTTGCAGAATGTGAGAATTCCTTTTGTTTTGTTCATAGCAAGAGTGACAGCATTTCAAAACCATTCCTGCTGTCAGAAAACTGTGTTTTGCGCATTTAGACTGAATAATATTATGAAAGAATAATTAATAAAATCATTGGTAAAAACTTACAATATTACATTCAGGAATGATCTGGTAGCAAATTTGGCATTGTTCGTAGTCTGAATCTTCTTCAAAATCTTCTTCCAAATCTCCAAACATCCATCGCATAAAGTGAAAAGGCTCTATTTGGCATTGTTTATTGCAGTAATGACAGACTCTTAACTCCATTCCTCTTGTGATATAAATGTGCTTTGCGCATTCAGGCTGAATAATATTATGAAATAATAATTAATAAAATCATTGGTAAAACGTACAATTCCACATTCAGGAATGGCCTGGTAACAAATAAGGCATAACCTCCTAAGCATCTAATTAATCTTAAGCATTATTAAAAAATTTACATATTCATTATTTTCCGACATTTCTAGATTTTCCTTTTATTATATAATTAATTAATAATTTAAAAGAAATTTCAAATAATATAGCGCTTACTCAATTTAATTTTACACTGTTTAAAATCAAAAAGTTATAAACAAAAAACTTATTAAAATTAAATTGTTCTATGACAAAAGCGCAGATGATAAAACCCCACAAGGACAAATTAATTATTATTATTATTATTATTATTATTATTATTATTATTATCAGTCTGGTACCAAATTTTGAAGAATCTGTTGCAGAATGTGAGAATTCCTTTTGTTTTGTTCATAGCAAGAGTGACAGCATTTCAAAACCATTCCTGCTGTCAGAAAACTGTGTTTTGCGCATTTAGACTGAATAATATTATGAAAGAATAATTAATAAAATCATTGGTAAAACTTACAATATTACATTCAGGAATGATCTGGTAGCAAATTTGGCATTGTTCGTAGTCTGAATCTTCTTCCAAATCTTCTTCCAAATCTCCAAACATCCATCGCATAAAGTGAAAAGGCTCTATTTGGCATTGTTTATTGCAGTAATGACAGACTCTTAACTCCATTCCTCTTGTGATATAAATGTGCTTTGCGCATTCAGGCTGAATAATATTATGAAATAATAATTAATAAAATCATTGGTAAAACGTACAATTCCACATTCAGGAATGGCCTGGTAACAAATAAGGCATAACCTCCTAAGCATCTAATTAATCTTAAGCATTATTAAAAAATTTACATATTCATTATTTTCCGACATTTCTAGATTTTCCTTTTATTATATAATTAATTAATAATTTAAAAGAAATTTCAAATAATATAGCGCTTACTCAATTTAATTTTACACTGTTTAAAATCAAAAATTATAAACAAAAAACTTATTAAAATTAAATTGTTCTATGACAAAAGCGCAGATGATAAAACACTACAAGGACAAAATTATTATTATTATTATTATTATTATTATTATTATTATTATTATAATCAGTCTGGTACCAAATTTTGAAGAATCTGTTGCAGAATGTGAGAATTCCTTTTGTTTTGTTCATAGCAAGAGTGACAGCATTTCAAAACCATTCCTGCTGTCAGAAAACTGTGTTTTGCGCATTTAGACTGAATATATTATGAAAGAATAATTAATAAAATCATTGGTAAAACTTACAATATTACATTCAGGAATGATCTGGTAGCAAATTTGGCATTGTTCGTAGTCTGAATCTTCTTCCAAATCTTCTTCCAAATCTCCAAACATCCATCGCATAAAGTGAAAAGGCTCTATTTGGCATTGTTTATTGCAGTAATGACAGACTCTTAACTCCATTCCTCTTGTGATATAAATGTGCTTTGCGCATTCAGGCTGAATAATATTATGAAATAATAATTAATAAAATCATTGGTAAAACGTACAATTCCACATTCAGGAATGGCCTGGTAACAAATAAGGCATAACCTCCTAAGCATCTAATTAATCTTAAGCATTATTAAAAAATTTACATATTCATTATTTTCCGACATTTCTAGATTTTCCTTTTATTATAATTAATTAATAATTTAAAAGAAATTTCAAATAATATAGCGCTTACTCAATTTAATTTTACACTGTTTAAAATCAAAAAGTTATAAACAAAAAACTTATTAAAATTAAATTGTTCTATGACAAAAGCGCAGATGATAAAACCCCACAAGGACAAAATTATTATTATTATTATTATTATTATTATTATTATTATTATTATTATTATCAGTCTGGTACCAAATTTTGAAGAATCTGTTGCAGAATGTGAGAATTCCTTTTGTTTTGTTCATAGCAAGAGTGACAGCATTTCAAAACCATTCCTGCTGTCAGAAAACTGTGTTTTGCGCATTTAGACTGAAAATTTATGAAAGAATAATTAATAAAATCATTGGTAAAACTTACAATATTACATTCAGGAATGATCTGGTAGCAAATTTGGCATTTCGTAGTCTGAATCTTCTTCCAAATCTTCTTCCAAATCTCCAAACATCCATCGCATAAAGTGAAAAGGCTCTATTTGGCATTGTTTATTGCAGTAATGACAGACTCTTAACTCCATTCCTCTTGTGATATAAATGTGCTTTGCGCATTCAGGCTGAATAATATTATGAAATAATAATTAATAAAATCATTGGTAAAACGTACAATTCCACATTCAGGAATGGCCTGGTAACAAATAAGGCATAACCTCCTAAGCATCTAATTAATCTTAAGCATTATTAAAAAATTTACATATTCATTATTTTCCGACATTTCTAGATTTTCCTTTTATTATATAATTAATTAATAATTTAAAAGAAATTTCAAATAATATAGCGCTTACTCAATTTAATTTTACACTGTTAAAATCAAAAATTATAAACAAAAAACTTATTAAAATTAAATTGTTCTATGACAAAAGCGCAGATGATAAAACCCCACAAGGACAAAATTATTATTATTATTATTATTATTATTATTATTATTATTATTATTATTATTATCAGTCTGGTACCAAATTTTGAAGAATCTGTTGCAGAATGTGAGAATTCCTTTTGTTTTGTTCATAGCAAGAGTGACAGCATTTCAAAACCATTCCTGCTGTCAGAAAACTGTGTTTTTGCGCATTTAGACTGAATAATATTATGAAAGAATAATTAATAAAATCATTGGTAAAACTTACAATATTACATTCAGGAATGATCTGGTAGCAAATTTGGCATTGTTCGTAGTCTGAATCTTCTTCCAAATCTTCTTCCAAATCTCCAAACATCCATCGCATAAAGTGAAAAGGCTCTATTTGGCATTGTTTATTGCAGTAATGACAGACTCTTAACTCCATTCCTCTTGTGATATAAATGTGCTTTGCGCATTCAGGCTGAATAATATTATGAAATAATAATTAATAAAATCATTGGTAAAACGTACAATTCCACATTCAGGAATGGCCTGGTAACAAATAAGGCATAACCTCCTAAGCATCTAATTAATCTTAAGCATTATTAAAAAATTTACATATTCATTATTTTCCGACATTTCTAGATTTTCCTTTTATTATATAATTAATTAATAATTTAAAAGAAATTTCAAAATAATAGCGCTTACTCAATTTAATTTTACACTGTTTAAAATCAAAAAATTATAAACAAAAAACTTATTAAAATTAAATTGTTCTATGACAAAAGCGCAGATGATAAACCCACAAGGACAAAATTATTATTATTATTATTATTATTATTATTATTATTATTATTATAATCAGTCTGGTACCAAATTTTGAAGAATCTGTTGCAGAATGTGAGAATTCCTTTTGTTTTGTTCATAGCAAGAGTGACAGCATTTCAAAACCATTCCTGCTGTCAGAAAACTGTGTTTTGCGCATTTAGACTGAATAATATTATGAAAGAATAATTAATAAAATCATTGGTAAAACTTACAATATTACATTCAGGAATGATCTGGTAGCAAATTTGGCATTGTTCGTAGTCTGAATCTTCTTCCAAATCTTCTTCCAAATCTCCAAACATCCATCGCATAAAGTGAAAAGGCTCTATTTGGCATTGTTTATTGCAGTAATGACAGACTCTTAACTCCATTCCTCTTGTGATATAAATGTGCTTTGCGCATTCAGGCTGAATAATATTATGAAATAATAATTAATAAAATCATTGGTAAAACGTACAATTCCACATTCAGGAATGGCCTGGTAACAAATAAGGCATAACCTCCTAAGCATCTAATTAATCTTAAGCATTATTAAAAAATTTACATATTCATTATTTTCCGACATTTCTAGATTTTCCTTTTATTATATAATTAATTAATAATTTAAAAGAAATTTCAAATAATATAGCGCTTACTCAATTTAATTTTACACTGTTTAAAATCAAAAAATTATAAACAAAAAACTTATTAAAATTAAATTGTTCTATGACAAAAGCGCAGATGATAAAACCCCACAAGGACAAAATTATTATTATTATTATTATTATTATTATTATTATTATTATTATTATAATCAGTCTGGTACCAAATTTTGAAGAATCTGTTGCAGAATGTGAGAATTCCTTTTGTTTTGTTCATAGCAAGAGTGACAGCATTTCAAAACCATTCCTGCTGTCAGAAAACTGTGTTTTGCGCATTTAGACTGAATAATATTATGAAAGAATAATTAATAAAATCATTGGTAAAACTTACAATATTACATTCAGGAATGATCTGGTAGCAAATTTGGCATTGTTCGTAGTCTGAATCTTCTTCCAAATCTTCTCCAAATCTCCAAAATCCATCGCATAAAGTGAAAAGGCTCTATTTGGCATTGTTTATTGCAGTAATGACAGACTCTTAACTCCATTCCTCTTGTGATATAAATGTGCTTTGCGCATTCAGGCTGAATAATATTATGAAATAATAATTAATAAAATCATTGGTAAAACGTACAATTCCACATTCAGGAATGGCCTGGTAACAAATAAGGCATAACCTCCTAAGCATCTAATTAATCTTAAGCATTATTAAAAAATTTACATATTCATTATTTTCCGACATTTCTAGATTTTCCTTTTATTATATAATTAATTAATAATTTAAAAGAAATTTCAAATAATATAGCGCTTACTCATTTAATTTTACACTGTTTAAAATCAAAAATTATAAACAAAAAACTTATTAAAATTAAATTGTTCTATGACAAAAGCGCAGATGATAAAACCCCACAAGGACAAAATTATTATTATTATTATTATTATTATTATTATTATTATTATTATAATCAGTCTGGTACCAAATTTTGAAGAATCTGTTGCAGAATGTGAGAATTCCTTTTGTTTTGTTCATAGCAAGAGTGACAGCATTTCAAAACCATTCCTGCTGTCAGAAAACTGTGTTTTGCGCATTTAGACTGAATAATATTATGAAAGAATAATTAATAAAATCATTGGTAAAACTTACAATATTACATTCAGGAATGATCTGGTAGCAAATTTGGCATTGTTCGTAGTCTGAATCTTCTTCCAAATCTTCCCAAATCTCAAACATCCATCGCATAAAGTGAAAAGGCTCTATTTGGCATTGTTTATTGCAGTAATGACAGACTCTTAACTCCATTCCTCTTGTGATATAAATGTGCTTTGCGCATTCAGGCTGAATAATATTATGAAATAATAATTAATAAAATCATTGGTAAAACGTACAATTCCACATTCAGGAATGGCCTGGTAACAAATAAGGCATAACCTCCTAAGCATCTAATTAATCTTAAGCATTATTAAAAAATTTACATATTCATTATTTTCCGACATTTCTAGATTTTCCTTTTATTATATAATTAATTAATAATTTAAAAGAATTTCAAATAATATAGCGCTTACTCAATTTAATTTTACACTGTTTAAAATCAAAAAGTTATAAACAAAAAACTTATTAAAATTAAATTGTTCTATGACAAAAGCGCAGATGATTAAAACCCACAAGGACAAAATTATTATTATTATTATTATTATTATTATTATTATTATTATTATTATTATTATATCAGTCTGGTACCAAATTTTGAAGAATCTGTTGCAGAATGTGAGAATTCCTTTTGTTTTGTTCATAGCAAGAGTGACAGCATTTCAAAACCATTCCTGCTGTCAGAAAACTGTGTTTTGCGCATTTAGACTGAATAATATTATGAAAGAATAATTAATAAAATCATTGGTAAAACTTACAATATTACATTCAGGAATGATCTGGTAGCAAATTTGGCATTGTTCGTAGTCTGAATCTTCTTCCAAATCTTCTTCCAAATCTCCAAACATCCATCGCATAAAGTGAAAAGGCTCTATTTGGCATTGTTTATTGCAGTAATGACAGACTCTTAACTCCATTCCTCTTGTGATATAAATGTGCTTTGCGCATTCAGGCTGAATAATATTATGAAATAATAATTAATAAAATCATTGGTAAAACGTACAATTCCACATTCAGGAATGGCCTGGTAACAAATAAGGCATACCTCCTAAGCATCTAATTAATCTTAAGCATTATTAAAAAATTTACATATTCATTATTTTCCGACATTTCTAGATTTTCCTTTTATTATATAATTAATTAATAATTTAAAAGAAATTTCAAATAATATAGCGCTTACTCAATTTAATTTTACACTGTTTAAAATCAAAAATTATAAACAAAAAACTTATTAAAATTAAATTGTTCTATGACAAAAGCGCAGATGATAAAACCCCACAAGGACAAAATTATTATTATTATTATTATTATTATTATTATTATTATTATCAGTCTGGTACCAAATTTTGAAGAATCTGTTGCAGAATGTGAGAATTCCTTTTGTTTTGTTCATAGCAAGAGTGACAGCATTTCAAAACCATTCCTGCTGTCAGAAAACTGTGTTTTGCGCATTTAGACTGAATAATATTATGAAATAATAATTAATAAATCATTGGTAAAACGTACAATTCCACATTCAGGAATGGCCTGGTAACAAATAAGGCATAACCTCCTAAGCATCTAATTAATCTTAAGCATTATTAAAAAATTTACATATTCATTATTTTCCGACATTTCTAGATTTTCCTTTTATTATATAATTAATTAATAATTTAAAAGAAATTTCAAATAATATAGCGCTTACTCAATTTAATTTTACACTGTTTAAAATCAAAAAATTATAAACAAAAACTTATTAAAATTAAATTGTTCTATGACAAAAGCGCAGATGATAAACCCCACAAGGACAAAATTATTATTATTATTATTATTATTATTATTATTATTATTATTATTATTATTATAATCAGTCTGGTACCAAATTTTGAAGAATCTGTTGCAGAATGTGAGAATTCCTTTTGTTTTGTTCATAGCAAGAGTGACAGCATTTCAAAACCATTCCTGCTGTCAGAAAACTGTGTTTTGCGCATTTAGACTGAATAATATTATGAAAGAATAATTAATAAAATCATTGGTAAAACTTACAATATTACATTCAGGAATGATCTGGTAGCAAATTTGGCATTGTTCGTAGTCTGAATCTTCTTCCAAATCTTCTTCCAAATCTCCAAACATCCATCGCATAAAGTGAAAAGGCTCTATTTGGCATTGTTTATTGCAGTAATGACAGACTCTTAACTCCATTCCTCTTGTGATATAAATGTGCTTTGCGCATTCAGGCTGAATAATATTATGAAATAATAATTAATAAAATCATTGGTAAAACGTACAATTCCACATTCAGGAATGGCCTGGTAACAAATAAGGCATAACCTCCTAAGCATCTAATTAATCTTAAGCATTATTAAAAAATTTACATATTCATTATTTTCCGACATTTCTAGATTTTCCTTTTATTATATAATTAATTAATAATTTAAAAGAAATTTCAAATAATATAGCGCTTACTCAATTTAATTTTACACTGTTTAAAATCAAAAAATTATAAACAAAAAACTTATTAAAATTAAATTGTTCTATGACAAAAAGCGCAGATGATAAAACCCCACAAGGACAAATTATTATTATTATTATTATTATTATTATTATTATTATTATTATTATTATAATCAGTCTGGTACCAAATTTTGAAGAATCTGTTGCAGAATGTGAGAATTCCTTTTGTTTTGTTCATAGCAAGAGTGACAGCATTTCAAAACCATTCCTGCTGTCAGAAAACTGTGTTTTGCGCATTTAGACTGAATAATATTATGAAATAATAATTAATAAAATCATTGGTAAAACATAGTCAATTCTTCACAATTCAGAATGGCCTGGTAACAAATAAGGCATAACCTCCTAAGCATCTAATTAATCTTAAGCATTATTAAAAAATTTACATATTCATTATTTTCCGACATTTCTAGATTTTCCTTTTATTATATAATTAATTAATAATTTAAAAGAAATTTCAAATAATATAGCGCTTACTCAATTTAATTTTA
>JACMZG010000964.1:0-13336 GCA_018340805.1 Microvelia longipes
AATTATTTAATCGATATTGAAATGACCATAATATATATTTGATAGTTGTTTTGTGTTGAAAATACAATAAATTACATTATTCATGGGAAATAGTAAATATGTAAATTTCGAAATAATGTAATAAGAATAATATTATTAATTTCAATCTTTTCCCATTTTAATCATACTATCCAATTCAGAATTGAAAGATGAAAATTTTTCAAAATCTAATTCGATTTTCAAGAGATAATTGTCAAATTAAAAAGAAAAATTAAGTATCATAAATGAGAAACGAAAAGAAAATTTTCACAAAAAAAATTGGCCAAGATGGGGCTCGAACCCACGACATTCGCGTTATTAGCACGACGCCTAAACCAACTGAGCTACTCGGCCTTGATGAAAATTGAAATTATTTTCTATTCACGTAAACCAATTATTTAATCGATATTTGAAATGACCATAATATAATATTTGATAGTTGTTTTGTGTTGAAATACAATAAATTACATTATTCATGGAAATAGTAAATATGTAAATTTCGAAATAATGTAATAAGAATAATATTATTAATTTCAATCTTTTCCATTTTAATCATACTATCCAATTCAGAATCGCGTTATTAGCAACGACGCTCTAACCAACTGAGCTACTCGGCCTTGATGAAAATTGAAATTATTTCTATTCACGTAAACCAATTATTTAATCGATATTTGAAATGACCATAATATAATATTTGATAGTTTTTGTGTTGAAATACAATAAATTACATTATTCATGGGAATAGTAAATATGTAAATTTCGAAATAATGTAATAAGAATAATATTATTAATTTCAATCTTTTCCATTTTAATCATACTATCCAATTCAGAATTGAAAGATGAAATTTTTCAAAATCTAATTCGATTTTCAAGAGATAATTGTCAAATTAAAAAGAAAAATTAAGTATCATAAATGAGAAACGAAAAGAAAATTTTCACAAAAAAATTGGCCAAGATGGGGCTCGAACCCACGACATTCGCGTTATTAGCACGACGCTCTAACCAACTGAGCTACTCGGCCTTGATGAAAATTGAAATTATTTTCTATTCACGTAAACCAATTATTTAATCGATATTTGAAATGACCATAATATAATATTTGATAGTTGTTTTGTGTTGAAATACAATAAATTACATTATTCATGGGAAATAGTAAATATGTAAATTTCGAAATAATGTAATAAGAATAATATTATTAATTTCAATCTTTTCCATTTTAATCATACTATCCAATTCAGAATTGAAAGATGAAATTTTTCAAAATCTAATTCGATTTTCAAGAGATAATTGTCAAATTAAAAAGAAAAATTAAGTATCATAAATGAGAAACGAAAAGAAAATTTTCACAAAAAAAATTGGCCAAGATGGGGCTCGAACCCACACATTCGCGTTATTAGCACGACGCTCTAACCAACTGAGCTACTCGGCCTTGATGAAAATTGAAATTATTTTCTATTCACGTAAACCAATTATTTAATCGATATTTGAAATGACCATAATATAATATTGATAGTTGTTTTGTGTTGAAAAATTACATTATTCATGGGAAATAGTAAATATGTAAATTTCGAAATAATGTAATAATATTATTAATTTCAATCTTTTCCATTTTTCATACTATCCAATTCAGAATTGAAAGAAAATTGAAAGATGAAAATTTTTTAACGACGCTCTAACCAACTGAGCTACTCGGCCTTGATGAAAATTGAAATTATTTTCTATTCACGTAAACCAATTATTAATCGATATTTGAAATGACCATAATATAATATTTGATAGTTGTTTTGTGTTGAAATACAATAAATTACATTATTCATGGGAAATAGTAAATATGTAAATTTCGAAATAATGTAATAAGAATAATATTATTAATTTCAATCTTTTCCATTTTAATCATACTATCCAATTCAGAATTGAAAGATGAAATTTTTCAAAATCTAATTCGATTTTCAAGAGATAATTGTCAAATTAAAAAGAAAAATTAAGTATCATAAATGAGAAACGAAAAGAAAATTTTCACAAAAAAAATTGGCCAAGATGGGGCTCGAACCCACGACATTCGCGTTATTAGCACGACGCTCTAACCAACTGAGCTACTCGGCCTTGATGAAAATTGAAATTATTTTCTATTCACGTAAACCAATTATTTAATCGATATTTGAAATGACCATAATATAATATTTGATAGTTGTTTTGTGTTGAAATACAATAAATTACATTATTCATGGAAATAGTAAATATGTAAATTTCGAAATAATGTAATAAGAATAATATTATTAATTTCAATCTTTTCCATTTTAATCATACTATCCAATTCAGAATTGAAAGATGAAATTTTTCAAAATCTAATTCGATTTTCAAGAGATAATTGTCAAATTAAAAAGAAAAATTAAGTATCATAAATGAGAAACGAAAAGAAAATTTTCACAAAAAAAATTGGCCAAGATGGGGCTCGAACCCACGACATTCGCGTTATTAGCACGACGCTCTAACCAACTGAGCTACTCGCCTTGATGAAAATTGAAATTATTTTCTATTCACGTAAACCAATTATTTAATCGATATTTGAAATGACCATAATATAATATTTGATAGTTGTTTTGTGTTGAAATACAATAAATTACATTATTCATGGGAAATAGTAAATATGTAAATTTCGAAATAATGTAATAAGAATAATATTATTAATTTCAATCTTTTCCATTTTAATCATACTATCCAATTCAGAATTGAAAAGAAAATTGAAAGAAAATTGAAAGAATGAAAAAAAATTGCGATTTTAAGCACGACGCTCTAACCAACTGAGCTACTCGGCCTTGATGAAAATTGAAATTATTTCTATTCACGTAAACCAATTATTTAATCGATATTTGAAATGACCATAATATAATATTTGATAGTTGTTTTGTGTTGAAATACAATAAATTACATTATTCATGGGAAATAGTAAATGTAAATTTCGAAATAATGTAATAAGAATAATATTATTAATTTCAATCTTTTCCATTTAATCATACTATCCAATTCAGAATTGAAAGATGAAATTTTTCAAAATCTAATTCGATTTTCAAGAGATAATTGTCAAATTAAAAAGAAAAATTAAGTATCATAAATGAGAAACGAAAAGAAAATTTTCACAAAAATTGGCCAGGGGCTCGAACCCACGACATTCGCGTTATTAGCACGACGCTCTAACCAACTGAGCTACTCGGCCTTGATGAAAATTGAAATTATTTTCTATTCACGTAAACCAATTATTTAATCGATATTTGAAATGACCATAATATAATATTTGATAGTTGTTTTGTGTTGAAATACAATAAATTACATTATTCATGGGAAATAGTAAATATGTAAATTTCGAAATAATGTAATAAGAATAATATTATTAATTTCAATCTTTTCCATTTTAATCATACTATCCAATTCAGAATTGAAAGATGAAATTTTTCAAAATCTAATTCGATTTTCAAGAGATAATTGTCAAATTAAAAAGAAAAATTAAGTATCATAAATGAGAAACGAAAAGAAATTTTCACAAAAAAAATTGGCCAAGATGGGGCTCGAACCCACGACATTCGCGTTATTAGCACGACGCTCTAACCAACTGAGCTACTCGGCCTTGATGAAAATTGAAATTATTTTCTATTCACGTAAACCAATTATTTAATCGATATTTGAAATGACCATAATATAATATTTGATAGTTGTTTTGTGTTGAAATACAATAAATTACATTATTCATGGGAAATAGTAAATATGTAAATTTCGAAATAATGTAATAAGAATAATATTATTAATTTCAATCTTTTCCATTTTAATCATACTATCCAATTCAGAATTGAAAGATGAAATTTTTCAAAATCTAATTCGATTTTCAAGAGATAATTGTCAAATTAAAAAGAAAAATTAAGTATCATAAATGAGAAACGAAAAGAAAATTTTCACAAAAAAAAATTGGCCAAGATGGGGCTCGAACCCACGACATTCGCGTTATTAGCACGACGCTCTAACCAACTGAGCTACTCGGCCTTGATGAAAATTGAAATTATTTTCTATTCACGTAAACCAATTATTTAATCGATATTTGAAATGACCATAATATAATATTTGATAGTTGTTTTGTGTTGAAATACAATAAATTACATTATTCATGGGAAATAGTAAATATGTAAATTTCGAAATAATGTAATAAGAATAATATATTAATTTCAATCTTTTCCATTTTAATCATACTATCCAATTCAGAATTGAAAGATGAAATTTTTCAAAATCTAATTCGATTTTCAAGAGATAATTGTCAAATTAAAAAGAAAAATTAAGTATCATAAATGAGAAACGAAAAGAAAATTTTCAAAAAAAATTGGCCAAGATGGGGCTCGAACCCACGACATTCGCGTTATTAGCACGACGCTCTAACCAACTGAGCTACTCGGCCTTGATGAAAATTGAAATTATTTTCTATTCACGTAAACCAATTATTTAATCGATATTTGAAATGACCATAATATAATATTTGATAGTTGTTTTGTGTTGAAATACAATAAATTACATTATTCATGGGAAATAGTAAATATGTAAATTTCGAAATAATGTAATAAGAATAATATTATTAATTTCAATCTTTTCCATTTTAATCATACTATCCAATTCAGAATTGAAAGATGAAATTTTTCAAAATCTAATTCGATTTCAAGAGATAATTGTCAAATTAAAAAGAAAAATTAAGTATCATAAATGAGAAACGAAAAGAAAATTTTCACAAAAAAATTGGCCAAGATGGGGCTCGAACCCACGACATTCGCGTTATTAGCACGACGCTCTAACCAACTGAGCTACTCGGCCTTGATGAAAATTGAAATTATTTTCTATTCACGTAAACCAATTATTTAATCGATATTTGAAATGACCATAATATAATATTTGATAGTTGTTTTGTGTTGAAATACAATAAATTACATTATTCATGGGAAATAGTAAATATGTAAATTTCGAAATAATGTAATAAGAATAATATTATTAATTTCAATCTTTTCCATTTTAATCATACTATCCAATTCAGAATTGAAAGATGAAATTGAAAGAAAAATTTGAAAAATGATGAAAAAAATTCGCGTTATTAGCACGACGCTCTAACCAACTGAGCTACTCGGCCTTGATGAAAATTGAAATTATTTTCTATTCACGTAAACCAATTATTTAATCGATATTTGAAATGACCATAATATAATATTGATAGTTGTTTTGTGTTGAAATACAATAAATTACATTATTCATGGGAAATAGTAAATATGTAAATTTCGAAATAATGTAATAAGAATAATATTATTAATTTCAATCTTTTCCATTTTAATCATACTATCCAATTCAGAATTGAAAGATGAAATTTTTCAAAATCTAATTCGATTTTCAAGAGATAATTGTCAAATTAAAAAGAAAAATTAAGTATCATAAATGAGAAACGAAAAGAAAATTTTCACAAAAAAATTGGCCAAGATGGGGCTCGAACCCACGACATTCGCGTTATTAGCACGACGCTCTAACCAACTGAGCTACTCGGCCTTGATGAAAATTGAAATTATTTTCTATTCACGTAAACCAATTATTTAATCGATATTTGAAATGACCATAATATAATTTGATAGTTGTTTTGTGTTGAAATACAATAAATTACATTATTCATGGGAAATAGTAAATATGTAAATTTCGAAATAATGTAATAAGAATAATATTATTAATTTCAATCTTTTCCATTTTAATCATACTATCCAATTCAGAATTGAAAGATGAAATTTTTCAAAATCTAATTCGATTTTCAAGAGATAATTGTCAAATTAAAAAGAAAAATTAAGTATCATAAATGAGAAACGAAAAGAAAATTTTCACAAAAAAAATTGGCCAAGATGGGGCTCGAACCCACGACATTCGCGTTATTAGCACGACGCTCTAACCAACTGAGCTACTCGGCCTTGATGAAAATTGAAATTATTTTCTATTCACGTAAACCAATTATTTAATCGATATTTGAAATGACCATAATATAATATTTGATAGTTGTTTTGTGTTGAAATACAATAAATTACATTATTCATGGAAATAGTAAATATGTAAATTTCGAAATAATGTAATAAGAATAATATTATTAATTTCAATCTTTTCCATTTTAATCATACTATCCAATTCAGAATTGAAAGACATTAGCACGACGCTCTAACCAACTGAGCTACTCGGCCTTGATGAAAATTGAAATTATTTTCTATTCACGTAAACCAATTATTTAATCGATATTTGAAATGACCATAATATAATATTTGATAGTTGTTTTGTGTTGAAATACAATAAATTACATTATTCATGGGAAATAGTAAATATGTAAATTTCGAAATAATGTAATAAGAATAATATTATTAATTTCAATCTTTTCCATTTTAATCATACTATCCAATTCAGAATTGAAAGATGAAATTTTTCAAAATCTAATTCGATTTTCAAGAGATAATTGTCAAATTAAAAAGAAAAATTAAGTATCATAAATGAGAAACGAAAAGAAAATTTTCACAAAAAAAATTGGCCAAGATGGGGCTCGAACCCACGACATTCGCGTTATTAGCACGACGCTCTAACCAACTGAGCTACTCGGCTTGATGAAAATTGAAATTATTTTCTATTCACGTAAACCAATTATTTAATCGATATTTGAAATGACCATAATATAATATTTGATAGTTGTTTTGTGTTGAAATACAATAAATTACATTATTCATGGGAAATAGTAAATATGTAAATTTCGAAATAATGTAATAAGAATAATATTATTAATTTCAATCTTTTCCATTTTAATCATACTATCCAATTCAGAATTGAAAGATGAAATTTTTCAAAATCTAATTCGATTTTCAAGAGATAATTGTCAAATTAAAAAGAAAAATTAAGTATCATAAATGAGAAACGAAAAGAAATTTTTCACAAAAAAAATTGGCCAAGATGGGGCTCGAACCCACGACATTCGCGTTATTAGCACGACGCTCTAACCAACTGAGCTACTCGGCCTTGATGAAAATTGAAATTATTTTTCTATTCACGTAAACCAATTATTTAATCGATATTTGAAATGACCATAATATAATATTTGATAGTTGTTTTGTGTTGAAATACAATAAATTACATTATTCATGGGAAATAGTAAATATGTAAATTTCGAAATAATGTAATAAGAATAATATTATTAATTTCAATCTTTTCCATTTTAATCATACTATCCAATTCAGAATTGAAAGATGAAATTTTTCAAAATCTAATTCGATTTTCAAGAGATAATTGTCAAATTAAAAAGAAAAATTAAGTATCATAAATGAGAAACGAAAAGAAAATTTTCACAAAAAAAATTGGCCAAGATGGGGCTCGAACCCACGACATTCGCGTTATTAGCACGACGCTCTAACCAACTGAGCTACTCGGCCTTGATGAAAATTGAAATTATTTTCTATTCACGTAAACCAATTATTTAATCGATATTTGAAATGACCATAATATAATATTTGATAGTTGTTTTGTGTTGAAATACAATAAATTACATTATTCATGGGAAATAGTAAATATGTAAATTTCGAAATAATGTAATAAGAATAATATTATTAATTTCAATCTTTTCCATTTTAATCATACTATCCAATTCAGAATTGAAAGATGAAATTTTGAAAGATTTGAAAATGAAAAAAATTTTTCGCTACGCTCTAACCAACTGAGCTACTCGGCCTTGATGAAAATTGAAATTATTTTCTATTCACGTAAACCAATTATTTAATCGATATTTGAAATGACCATAATATAATATTTGATAGTTGTTTTGTGTTGAAATACAATAAATTACATTATTCATGGGAAATAGTAAATATGTAAATTTCGAAATAATGTAATAAGAATAATATTATTAATTTCAATCTTTTCCATTTTAATCATACTATCCAATTCAGAATTGAAAGATGAAATTTTTCAAAATCTAATTCGATTTTCAAGAGATAATTGTCAAATTAAAAAGAAAAATTAAGTATCATAAATGAGAAACGAAAAGAAAATTTTCACAAAAAAAATTGGCCAAGATGGGGCTCGAACCCACGACATTCGCGTTATTAGCACGACGCTCTAACCAACTGAGCTACTCGGCCTTGATGAAAATTGAAATTATTTTCTATTCACGTAAACCAATTATTTAATCGATATTTGAAATGACCATAATATAATATTTGATAGTTGTTTTGTGTTGAAATACAATAAATTACATTATTCATGGGAAATAGTAAATATGTAAATTTCGAAATAATGTAATAAGAATAATATTATTAATTTCAATCTTTTCCATTTTAATCATACTATCCAATTCAGAATTGAAAGATGAAATTTTTCAAAATCTAATTCGATTTTCAAGAGATAATTGTCAAATTAAAAAGAAAAATTAAGTATCATAAATGAGAAACGAAAAGAAAATTTTCACAAAAAAAAATTGGCCAAGATGGGGCTCGAACCCACGACATTCGCGTTATTAGCACGACGCTCTAACCAACTGAGCTACTCGGCCTTGATGAAAATTGAAATTATTTTCTATTCACGTAAACCAATTATTTAATCGATATTTGAAATGACCATAATATAATATTTGATAGTTGTTTTGTGTTGAAATACAATAAATTACATTATTCATGGGAAATAGTAAATATGTAAATTTCGAAATAATGTAATAAGAATAATATTATTAATTTCAATCTTTTCCATTTTAATCATACTATCCAATTCAGAATTGAAGATGAAATTTTTCAAAATCTAATTCGATTTTCAAGAGATAATTGTCAAATTAAAAAGAAAAATTAAGTATCATAAATGAGAAACGAAAAGAAAATTTTCACAAAAAAAATTGGCCAAGATGGGGCTCGAACCCACGACATTCGCGTTATTAGCACGACGCTCTAACCAACTGAGCTACTCGGCCTTGATGAAAATTGAAATTATTTTCTATTCACGTAAACCAATTATTTAATCGATATTTGAAATGACCATAATATAATATTTGATAGTTGTTTGTGTTGAAATACAATAAATTACATTATTCATGGGAAATAGTAAATATGTAAATTTCGAAATAATGTAATAAGAATAATATTATTAATTTCAATCTTTTCCATTTTAATCATACTATCCAATTCAGAATGAAAGATGAAAGATGAATTTTTCATTAAGCACGACGCTCTAACCAACTGAGCTACTCGGCCTTGATGAAAATTGAAATTATTTTCTATTCACGTAAACCAATTATTTAATCGATATTTGAAATGACCATAATATAATATTTGATAGTTGTTTTGTGTTGAAATACAATAAATTACATTATTCATGGGAAATAGTAAATATGTAAATTTCGAAATAATGTAATAAGAATAATATTATTAATTTCAATCTTTTCCATTTTAATCATACTATCCAATTCAGAATTGAAAGATGAAATTTTTCAAAATCTAATTCGATTTTCAAGAGATAATTGTCAAATTAAAAAGAAAAATTAAGTATCATAAATGAGAAACGAAAAGAAAATTTTCACAAAAAAAATTGGCCAAGATGGGGCTCGAACCCACGACATTCGCGTTATTAGCACGACGCTCTAACCAACTGAGCTACTCGGCCTTGATGAAAATTGAAATTATTTTCTATTCACGTAAACCAATTATTTAATCGATATTTGAAATGACCATAATATAATATTTGATAGTTGTTTTGTGTTGAAATACAATAAATTACATTATTCATGGGAAATAGTAAATATGTAAATTTCGAAATAATGTAATAAGAATAATATTATTAATTTCAATCTTTTCCATTTTAATCATACTATCCAATTCAGAATTGAAAGATGAAATTTTTCAAAATCTAATTCGATTTTCAAGAGATATTGTCAAATTAAAAGAAAAATTAAGTATCATAAATGAGAAACGAAAAGAAAATTTTCACAAAAAAAATTGGCCAAGATGGGGCTCGAACCCACGACATTCGCGTTATTAGCACGACGCTCTAACCAACTGAGCTACTCGGCCTTGATGAAAATTGAAATTATTTTCTATTCACGTAAACCAATTATTTAATCGATATTTGAAATGACCATAATATAATATTTGATAGTTGTTTTGTGTTGAAATACAATAAATTACATTATTCATGGGAAATAGTAAATATGTAAATTTCGAAATAATGTAATAAGAATAATATTATTAATTTCAATCTTTTCCATTTTAATCATACTATCCAATTCAGAATTGAAAGATGAAATTTTTCAAAATCTAATTCGATTTTCAAGAGATAATTGTCAAATTAAAAAGAAAAATTAAGTATCATAAATGAGAAACGAAAAGAAAATTTTCACAAAAAAAATTGGCCAAGATGGGGCTCGAACCCACGACATTCGCGTTATTAGCACGACGCTCTAACCAACTGAGCTACTCGGCCTTGATGAAAATTGAAATTATTTTCTATTCACGTAAACCAATTATTTAATCGATATTTGAAATGACCATAATATAATATTTGATAGTTGTTTTGTGTTGAAATACAATAAATTACATTATTCATGGGAAATAGTAAATATGTAAATTTCGAAATAATGTAATAAGAATAATATTATTAATTTCAATCTTTTCCATTTTAATCATACTATCCAATTCAGAATTGAAAGATGAAATTTTTCAAAATCTAATTCGATTTTCAAGAGATAATTGTCAAATTAAAAAGAAAAATTAAGTATCATAAAATGAGAAACGAAAAGAAAATTTTCACAAAAAAAATTGGCCAAGATGGGGCTCGAACCCACGACATTCGCGTTATTAGCACGACGCTCTAACCAACTGAGCTACTCGGCCTTGATGAAAATTGAAATTATTTTCTATTCACGTAAACCAATTATTTAATCGATATTTGAAATGACCATAATATAATATTTGATAGTTGTTTTGTGTTGAAATACAATAAATTACATTATTCATGGGAAATAGTAAATATGTAAATTTCGAAATAATGTAATAAGAATAATATTATTAATTTCAATCTTTTCCATTTTAATCATACTATCCAATTCAGAATTGAAAGATGAAATTTTTCAAAATCTAATTCGATTTTCAAGAGATAATTGTCAAATTAAAAAGAAAAATTAAGTATCATAAATGAGAAACGAAAAGAAAATTTTCACAAAAAAAATTGGCCAAGATGGGGCTCGAACCCACGACATTCGCGTTATTAGCACGACGCTCTAACCAACTGAGCTACTCGGCCTTGATGAAAATTGAAATTATTTTCTATTCACGTAAACCAATTATTTAATCGATATTTGAAATGACCATAATATAATATTTGATAGTTGTTTTGTGTTGAAACAATAAATTACATTATTCATGGGAAATAGTAAATATGTAAATTTCGAAATAATGTAATAAGAATAATATTATTAATTTCAATCTTTTCCATTTTAATCATACTATCCAATTCAGAATTGAAAGATGAAATTTTTCAAAATCTAATTCGATTTTCAAGAGATAATTGTCAAATTAAAAAGAAAAATTAAGTATCATAAATGAGAAACGAAAAGAAAATTTTCACAAAAAAAATTGGCCAAGATGGGGCTCGAACCCACGACATTCGCGTTATTAGCACGACGCTCTAACCAACTGAGCTACTCGGCCTTGATGAAAATTGAAATTATTTTCTATTCACGTAAACCAATTATTTAATCGATATTTGAAATGACCATAATATAATATTTGATAGTTGTTTTGTGTTGAAATACAATAAATTACATTATTCATGGGAAATAGTAAATATGTAAATTTCGAAATAATGTAATAAGAATAATATTATTAATTTCAATCTTTTCCATTTTAATCATACTATCCAATTCAGAATTGAAAGATGAAATTGAAAGATTAAAATTGAAAGATGAAAAAAAATCAGCACGACGCTCTAACCAACTGAGCTACTCGGCCTTGATGAAAATTGAAATTATTTTCTATTCACGTAAACCAATTATTTAATCGATATTTGAAATGACCATAATATAATATTTGATAGTTGTTTTGTGTTGAAATACAATAAATTACATTATTCATGGGAAATAGTAAATATGTAAATTTCGAAATAATGTAATAAGAATAATATTATTAATTTCAATCTTTTCCATTTTAATCATACTATCCAATTCAGAATTGAAAGATGAAATTTTTCAAAATCTAATTCGATTTTCAAGAGATAATTGTCAAATTAAAAAAGAAAATTAAGTATCATAAATGAGAAACGAAAAGAAAATTTTCACAAAAAAAATTGGCCAAGATGGGGCTCGAACCCACGACATTCGCGTTATTAGCACGACGCTCTAACCAACTGAGCTACTCGGCCTTGATGAAAATTGAAATTATTTTCTATTCACGTAAACCAATTATTTAATCGATATTTGAAATGACCATAATATATTTTGATAGTTGTTTTGTGTTGAAATACAATAAATTACATTATTCATGGGAAATAGTAAATATGTAAATTTCGAAATAATGTAATAAGAATAATATTATTAATTTCAATCTTTTCCATTTTAATCATACTATCCAATTCAGAATTGAAAGATGAAATTTTTCAAAATCTAATTCGATTTTCAAAGATAATTGTCAAATTAAAAAGAAAAATTAAGTATCATAAATGAGAAAACGAAAAGAAAATTTTCACAAAAAAAATTGGCCAAGATGGGGCTCGAACCCACGACATTCGCGTTATTAGCACGACGCTCTAACCAACTGAGCTACTCGGCCTTGATGAAAATTGAAATTATTTTCTATTCACGTAAACCAATTATTTAATCGATATTTGAAATGACCATAATATAATATTTGATAGTTGTTTTGTGTTGAAATACAATAAATTACATTATTCATGGGAAATAGTAAATATGTAAATTTCGAAATAATGTAATAAGAATAATATTATTAATTTCAATCTTTTCCATTTTAATCATACTATCCAATTCAGAATTGAAAGATGAAATTTTTCAAAATCTAATTCGATTTTCAAGAGATAATTGTCAAATTAAAAAAGAAAAATTAAGTATCATAAATGAGAAACGAAAAGAAAATTTTCACAAAAAAATTGGCCAAGATGGGGCTCGAACCCACGACATTCGCGTTATTAGCACGACGCTCTAACCAACTGAGCTACTCGGCCTTGATGAAATTGAAATTATTTTTCTATTCACGTAAACCAATTATTTAATCGATATTTGAAATGACCATAATATAATATT
>JACMZG010000965.1:0-13328 GCA_018340805.1 Microvelia longipes
GGCCGTTCAGTCTTAATCTCTCGGATGGTAGCTTCGTGCCACTGACTTTGAACAAGAATAAACAATGCCGACCTGCAGACCTCAGGCGGGCTAAATTACTAATAGCCGAATTGTCAATGATCAGAGCGTTGTGCATTTTACATTAATTCACGTATTTTTGCTACGTTCTTCATCGACGTGTGAGCCGAGTGATCCATCGCTTAAAGTGGTTATTAATACAGATGCTATTAGGCGATCCATACTCTATTTTGATCAACTCAATAATGAAATCGAGGACCCGTATTGCTTTTGCAATACTATTATAAAATTAAATTATAGACGTTCTCAGGGCTCTCTTTCAATTTTGTAAACATATTTATAGCCAATCCAAGATTTATCGCAACAATTTCGGTATTAACCTACAAAGCATCAGGTAGTCGCGACTCGGACAAATACGTAAACAATCTTTACTGAAATATTTAAGCCTTGCACAATATCTGATCACGCTTTGATATTGTTTAGATCAGTGCCAGATAATGAATAAATTCAAAATCCGTATTGCATACGCCAATTTAAAGTATGCACTGTACTTGCCACGCAAATATTTCTATTCACACGACATAGGCACCCTGAGAAAGAGTTTAATGCTAAGCCAAGTTGTATCCTGAACCTATTGCAAAATAGAATTGACCCGAAAAATCAATTCACATTTGCTTACAACTCAAAATAGCATTGATGCATCAGTATCATGATACACTAATTTTAGTTACGAGTTAAACTGTTATGAACTAATAATGATCCTTCCGCAGGTTCACCTACGGAAACCTTGTTACGACTTTTACTTCCTCTAAATGATCAAGTTTGAGTGTCTTTTCCCATTCATAGAAATGTTGCCATTTCTTAGACCAGAATCCAACAATCTCACTAAACCATTCAATCGGTAGTAGCGACGGGCGGTGTGTACAAAGGGCAGGGACGTAATCAGCGCAAGCTAGTGACTTGCGCTTACTAGGAATTCCTCGTTCATGCGAAATAATTACAATTCGCAATCCTGATACGACAGTGTTTCACAAGATTGCCCAACTATTTCTAGTAAGGGATACTTGTTGGAACTGCCATTGTAGCGCGCGTGCGGCCCCGGACATCTAAGGGCATCACAGACCTGTTATTGCTCTTTTTCATTTAGCTAGACGCTATTTATTCTTCTAAGAAGTGATCATTTACGAGTTAAAATAAATACACTATTTAGCAAGTTAGAGTCTCGTTCGTTATCGGAATTAACCTGACAAATCGCTCCACCAACTAAGAACGGCCATGCACCACCACCCCACGAATCAAGAAAGAGCTATCAATCTGTCAATCCTCACAGTGTCCGGACCGGGTGAGATTTCCCGTGTTGAGTCAAATTAAGCCGCAGGCTCCACTCCTGGTGGTGCCCTTCCGTCAATTCCTTTAAGTTTCAGCTTTGCAACCATACTTCCCCCGGAACCCAAAGACTTTGGTTTCCCGGTGACTTCTAGCAAGATGATAAATTATCATCGCTAACTGTCAGTTGGCATAGTTTATGGTCAGAACTAGGACGGTATCTGATCGTCTTCGATCCTCTGACTTTCGTTCTTGATTAATGAAAACATTCTTGGCAAATGCTTTCGCAGTAGATTGTCTGCTGATGGTCTCAGAATTTCACCTCTAGCACCAGCATACATATGCCCCCGGCAGTCTCTTTTAATCATTACTTCAGTTTCGAAAACCAACAAAAAAAACCGAAGTCTTATTTCATTATTCCATGCAACAATATGCAGGCATAAGCCTGCTTTAAGCACTCTAATTTTTTCAAAGTAAACTTGTCGGTTATTGAAAAATCCCAATAAAGTGACTTAACAATATACACGACGGTGAAGGAAGATTCAACACTCGGTCATAGACCTCATAAAGAATCATTTCCTCAATTTTCAACTACGAGCTTTTTAACTGCAACAACTTTAATATACGCTTTTGGAGCTGGAATTACCGCGGCTGCTGGCACCAGACTTGCCCTCCAATTGATACTTGATAAAGTATTTAAAATATTCTCATTGCAATTATGAAACCACTAGGGCCCATATTGTTATTTATTGTCACTACCTCACCGAACCGGTATTGGGTAATTTTCGCGCCTGCTGCCTTCCGTGGATGTGGTAGCCGTTTCTCAGGCTCCCTCTCCGGAATCGAACACTGATTCCCCGTTACCCGTTACAACCATGGTAAGCTTTGATCTTACCATCGAAAGTTGATAGGTCAGCCATTTCAAGAGATTCGTCGTCAACACAAAGGTTGTACGATCAGTAAAGTTATCCAGAGTCATCAAAAAACCCTTGCGACAGGTTGTTTTGATCTAATAAATCCGCCGCTTCGTGAGTCACGGCATTCTTTAAATATTAGCTCTAGAATTACCACAGTTATCTGGCAAAATATAGAATCTCTCAAATCATAGCTGTTATAATGAGCCATCCGCGGTTTAAGTGTACGAGACTTTGTACTAAGACATGCATGGCTTAATCTTTGAGATAAGCATATGACTACTGGCAGGATCAAGATATTTATTTTACGTACTCTACTTAACATGGTTTCAATTAAGTAGTCACTAAAGATATTGAAAATCAATAAACACAAGTATCATTAACTTTATCAATCGATCAAGCATTAACCACATGATAATCCAAAAACAGCAATTTCATTTAAAAAACCACTATTTTGTGAAATAAATTTAATTATCACCCTTTCAACGATTTTTATTTTTGCAATAAATGATTTAAATACAATGTATAATCAAGTCTCATTTTTATTAACTGATTTGAAAAGAAAAATGTTTTACCATTTTTCTCAGTCACATTATATTAAATCCAAAATATAAATATCGTTTACTCAATGCATCATCGATGCATAAAAGCTTGATCATTTCAGTTTACTCTACTTAGCATTTACGTTTTCATCAATAATGATACGTACGATTTTTATTCAATCGCTTAGCTATCGTTTAACCGATAACTAAAATAGGCCATTCGTTATATATTTAAATATATGATATTCATTGAATTGCTTTTATTGTTAGCGTTTTGATTCAACAAATTCAACTAACAAGCAATAAACAATCGCAAAGCAAGCTTCAAACTGTATCTGACTAGAAAAAGGCCTGGACAATAGAAATTTAAATTACTAACGCTTCAAAGCGAAAGCTATATTTACCCTTGTTCATGTGGTACGTAGTAGACATAACTCCACGCATTTGGAAACCGTTACCGAAACAACATTCGCCACTACAACATTTTTTCATTTACCCATAATTCATAACGAATATATGAGTTTAATTTCATTGATAATCAAAAATCAACAGTATATATAATACTATGTCAACTTTACATAGACTACCAATATATAGCATTAGTTATCTAACATGGGTAGTATTTAATAAATTGGGAAATAACAGAGAAATAATTAAGAAAAGATTTTTTTAAAATAAAAATTCTCGATTATTTTCTAAGTCGAAAATGTATAAAAACTGTAATATTTGATTTTGACATGAAATATTTGCATTTTTCTTTGAAATTTTGTGTAAAAAATTATTTTATTTTTTTAAGTTTCAAATGAAATATTACTTATTAACAAACTACTTATTATAATAAGTAATATAAAATTAATAAACATTTATTACATTTTATTGAATAAAATCGATTGTTAAATGTAAAATCGATTATTATTTTATTATTATTATTATTATTAATTATTTATTAATTATTATTATTATTATTTATTATTATTATTATTATTATTATTTATTATTATTATTATTATTATTATATTATTATTATTATTATTATTATTATTATATTATTATTATTATTATATTATTATTATTATTATTATTATTATTATTATTATTATTATTATTATTATTATTATTATTATTATTATTATTATTATTATTATTATTATTATTATATTATTATTATTATTATTATATTATTATTATATTATTATTATTATTATTATTATTATTATTATTATTATTATTATTATTATTATTATTATTATTATTATTATTATTATTATTATTATTATTATTATTATTATTATATCAGTCAAGCGGGAGTAACTATTACTCTCTTTACATTTACATGATAGTTATTATTTCTGAAAATTGAAAATTAAATTAAAAAATGCGCTGGTTAAAAGCACAATTAAATACAATGTTTTATTTATACCTTCCTGGTTACGGCTAGATGTGTATGATCTTTTAAAATTTATAAATATTCTTTTTATTTTATGCAATGTTCTCTTTCTTGATTTCACTTTCATGCGGATGATCTTTACAGAATTTTTATTCTAAAATTTATATTCGCGGTCCTTTCACTGTAGTTTCTTTTTTTATTAATCGAAGATTTTATACAATGAGGAGCAGTTTCAGCAGTTTTTCTAAAATATTTTTTAAAAAATAAATAAAGAAAACCAAATTTATGAAATCACTATGACGAGCATTTGTTATAAACAAACAATATCTTTTTTGTTTTTTTTCTTTGTGTTAGTTTATATAAAAACAAATGAATAACTTCTGAAATTTTTTCGAGCAAAAAAGCCAGCATTAAGCTGGCATAGATATTTTCTTTATTATATAAATAATCTCTGGAAAATTTTTGAGAAAAAAAGCCTATAATTTTTTTATATTTATACTTATATTGATATGGTATCTTTACGATATGTGATTTATGCCAAGCATCATGAATGTCAAAACGAATAATTGAGCTATGAAAATTTTTTGAGCAAAAAAGCTTTTCAGCTGGCAGCTTCACTTTAATTAATCCAAATTTTGTTGAAATTTCCATAGATTTCAAAATTTCAAAATTAATTCCAAATTTTGTTGAAATTTCCATAGATTTGGTCAGCAAAATTTTAATTTTCAAATATTTACCTTAAAAATCGAGATTTTTACATTACGTCCTTATGGAGAGATTTTCAAATTTTGAATTCTTTTGCAAAAAATCAAATTTCGTAGAAATAGCAATTTTGTTTTATTTTGTTCTGCTGATATAAGGTATATAAGTATATAAGTATATAAGTATATAAGTATATAAGTATATAAGTCCAAAAAAAAATTTAGCAAAAAACACAACTCTCAACCATAACAACAACACTATACAATATATTATATTATACTATAATACTATATACATAAAGTTATTATTATAAAATACTAATAATAACAATATATACTATAGTACTATATAGCACTATACAATATACTCTATAGTGTCATTATTTACCATAATAATCAAACTAGATTATTAGATTTAATTGTAAATAATGCAACCAAATAACCAATATCGTTTTACTAACGAATGAATGAACCATATAGGCCCAAATCATCGCGTCAGATGGGGATGAAGTTCAGATTCTCGCAGTTTAAAACCGCTCGAAATCTTACGCTTCCCCGACCGTAAGGTAAGTCGTATGCAAACGATTTAATGCCAACACGTAAATCATAAAATATGATTCAAACACCCAACCTATTTTCATAGGTTAGTTAGAGTTTAAATATATGGCTAAGCCACATCCAACAAATCCGAAAATTCGTTAGATAATACTATTGCCTCTTTACGAGGTAGGCACTGAATTATCATTACGTCTGGGCGAGATTCAGACTTAGAGGCGTTCAGTCTTAATCTCTCGGATGGTAGCTTCGTGCCAATGACCTTTCGATCAAGCACATTTACCAGTGATCCGAATCTGCGGTTCCTCTCGTACTGAGCAGAATTACCATTGTAATGACACTTTATATAGTAGGGTAAAACTAACCTGTCTCACGACGGTCTAAACCCAGCTCACGTTCCCTATTAGTGGGTGAACAATCCAACGCTTTGTGAATTCTGCTTCACAATGATAGGAAGAGCCGACATCGAAGGATCAAAAAGCGACGTCGCTATGAACGCTTGGCCGCCACAAGCCAGTTATCCCTGGTAACTTTTCTGACACCTCTTGCTTTAAACTCTAAAGAAATCAAAAGGATCGATAGGCCGCGCTTTCACGGTCTGTATTCGTACTGAAAATCAAAATCAAGTGAGCATTTCCCCTTTTGGTCCACACCAGGTTTCTGTCCTGGTTGAGCTCACCTTGGGACACCTGCGTTACCATTTGACAGATGTACCGCCCCAGTCAAACTCCCCACCTGACACTGTCCTCAGAACAGTTCGGTAGCATCCGAAGATTACTACCTTTCTCCACAATAAATTGACCAAAGTCAACTGCACTGCATTACTGAGTAAGTAAAGAAACAATCAGAGTAGTGGTATTTCACTGTCGACTTGCGTCTCCCACTTATACTACACCTCTAATGTCTCCCTACAAAGTCGGACTAGAGTCAAGCTCAACAGGGTCTTCTTTCCCCGCTATATTTTCCAAGCCCGTTCCCTTGGCTGTAGTTTCGCTAGATAGTAGATAGGGACAGTAGGAATCTCGTTAATCCATTCATGCACGTCACTAATTAGATGACGAGGCATTTGGCTACCTGAAGAGAGTCATAGTTACTCCCGCCGTTAACCAGCGCTTGTTTGAATTTCTTCACGTTGACATTCATGGCACTGGGCAGAAATCACATTGCGTCAAAGCCGTTCACCAGCCATCGCAATGCTTTGTTTTAATTAGACAGTCGGATTCCCCTAGTCCATGCCAGTTCTAGGTTGACCGTTAATTGTACAATGACGACCATGAATCCGAAAATCCACAAATCATAGCCTAACCCGCCTATCAATCGAGTCGAAAGAGTTCCATTTCAACTCCATTTTAAGTTGCCCCAAAACAGAATCAAAACAGCCCAATTCCAATTCAATCAACTTCTTGATTAAGCCCATCATACCCGGTCCCTAGAGCCAATCCTTTTACCGAAGGTACGGATCTAGTTTGCCGACTTCCCTTACCTACATTGTTCTAAGGCTATAGGCTGCTCACCTTGGAGACCTGCTGCGGATATCGGTACGGCTTGAAACGAAATTTATAACTGCTCCCTCAGATTTTCAAGGGCCATCAGGGGCGCTTCGGACACCACAAGAACCGCGGTGCTTTTGACATTTCACATCCCTTCTCCAGATGACCTGATTCTAGGGACATTTATTATACAAAGAAAAGAGAACTCTTCCAAACACTTGATGACGTCTCTGAGATCGCTTGTGTTGCCACCTTGTGTTGCCGAAACAACCAAATTTCCGTATTCAAGTTCAGGAATGTTAACCTGATTCCCTTTCGCTGCAAGAGGCTAAAGTCAATTATAAACACTATTGCTAATGTCTATCACCTCTTTCTGATAACTGAATTATCAGATCGCTTAGGACCGACTAACCCATGTTCAAATACTGTTCACATGGAACCCTTCTCCACTTCAGTCTTCAAGGATCTCACTTGAATAATTGCTACTACTACCAAGATCTGTACCCGTGACCGCTCCACTCTGACTTACGCCAGTAGCTTCTTAGCAACCACGGCACCCTCCTACACGATACCGCTTACTCGTTTTAATACAACTTGCGATATCGATCCGGTATAGGTCCACGCTACAGCGCCATCCATTTTCAGGGCTGGTTGATTCGGCAGGTGAGTTGTTACACACTCCTTAGCGGATGACGACTTCCATGTCCACCGTCCTGCTGTCTTTATCAACCAACACCTTTTGTGGTTTCTCATGAGCGTGATGTTAGGCACCTTAACCAGATGTTTGGTTCATCCCACATCGCCAGTTCTGCTTACCAAAAATGGCCCACTAGACATTTGTATTCAATGCACATCTTCAATAAAGAAAGACGCACATCGAACCCATTTAAAGTTTGAGAATAAGTTGAGAACATTTCGTCCCCAATACTTCTAATCATTCGCTTTACCAGGTAAAACTACAACAACAAATGTCAGCTATCCTGAGGGAAACTTCGGAGGGAACCAGCTACTAGATGGTTCGATTAGTCTTTCGCCCCTATACTTGTGTCCGACGATCGATTTGCACGTCAGAACCGCGGCGGTCCTCCATCAGAGTTTCCTCTGACTTCAACCTGCACAAGCATAGTTCACCATCTTTCGGGTCTCTACATGATCGCTCAAACTCCGCCCAGATGCGAACATCTTTAGACGGGTCGATGTTGCACTCTGTCTTTTAACAGAGGTCACATCACAGTTTACCGAAGCAAACCTTTACATTAATTTCGCCATGGGGTTTCGTAAGGCCCTTTGACTCGCGATCATATAAAACTCCTTGGTCCGTGTTTCAAGACGGGACAAGTAGGTAACCTACATATACACTGCAGACTTACTAGATTTGCCCATCGACCATCAGTTATACTAAACATTCAAAAGCAATCTCTTATGAGCTCACAATCAAACAATCAGCATTACCAACAGCCAATATCAGCAAATCGAAATCACCAATACACCAAATTTAACCGTGCAATGAGCTATAAAACCGATTCCGAAGAATTGGTCACCTTCACCATTACGACAGAAAAACGGCACTATTGGTCGCAGTTTTGATACATGGAAAGTGCATTGATCGTCCATTATGAGCTTAAATTAGCAATTCCTAGTGAGATTTTGCTAAAATAAGATTGACAGACAATCAACTGAATCCCATATATCAGTTTCGGCTCTACTCGTTTACCTCTAAGCGATTTCACGTACTATTTAACTCTCTCTTCAAAGTTCTTTTCAACTTTCCCTCACGGTACTTGTTTACTATCGGACTCGCACAAGTATTTAGCCTTAGATGGAGTTTACCACCCAATTTGGACTGCATTCTCAAACAATCCGACTCATAGGAAACATCAATAAAAGCCTCGTACACTCCAACCGGTCTAACACCGTCTATGGACAACATCACAATCAAGTGAATTTGGAGTATACTCAACAATTAAAAACGCAACCTTTACACCACAACTCCTAATATCAAAGATACAGGATTCAGTGCTGGGCTAATTCCCGGTCGTTCGCCACTACTGGGGAAATCCTTGTTAGTTTCTTTCCTCCGCTTAATGATATGCTTAAGTTCAGCGGGTAATCTCATCTGATCTGAGGTCGGATTTAAAAGTTAATTGAACAAATAAATAATAAATTCGAAATTCCTTGACAATTTAATTGATTATTTACTAAAATCTCACAGGTGACAGCACACATATGCACCAGAACGCAACTCATTAAGCTGCGGCACTGGAGAAAATTAAAATTATGTATGCATCAAATGATATCAATAATTTCAATAATCCAGAATTTCCGTCAAACTTGTCAATTATATTTAAAACACTATTCAATACGTCAATTAATACTGAAACGCACATATTGATAATGCAAAATTAAATTGTCATTGTCATTAATAGCATCATTATTACTATTATTATCAATCCAAAATATATTTAAAAGATCAAACAAATAAATCAACAACCCATTCAAACATTGTTTATTTGCCTTTTCTTCTTTCTATACAATGGTCAATAAATTATGAAAACAATAGTAACAATAACAAATAAATCTATTAACTTCAACAACAGCATTAACTTTATGTTAATTTCATATGTATAAACTGTATATTAATAGCATTTCAAAAATCGAAACTCTATGTTTCCATAGAGGTGTACTTGTTTAACAAATACACTATCACCTTAAAGAGGCACTTTCGATTGAAATAAAAACCAAAAGTGAACCCCTCAAAACATTACTATTGAACGTAATGATAAATGCTATGCCGACCCTCAGACAGATGTGGCTATAGGTTGACCCATAGCCGCCATTTGCGTTCAAAATGTCAATGATCAGAGCGTTGTGCAGTTCACATTAATTCACATGTTTTTGCTACGTTCTTCATCGACGTGCGAGCCGAGTGATCCATCGCTTAAAGTGGTTAATAATATACAGATGCTTTTTACAGCGATCCATATTCTAATTTTCAATCAACCCAACTTCTTTTACAAAGTCGAGGATTGCCATTATCATTTGATCACCAAACGATACTGTAAAGTTAAATAGAAATAGAAACACACGGGGCAGCTTTTCATATAATATCGTGTTAATCAACATACAAATTCTTTAGCCAATTGCAGTTTTGCCAAAATAAATGATTAATAAAATAACTGAATTCGGATATTTATCTACAAAGCATTAGACCAGTTATTATTAATCACTGCAACTTGAATTCGTATATTGACCAAATAAATAACACTAAATTTTTAAAGATATTATATTACTAAACTAATTAAACCTTGCACAATATCCTGATAATGCTTTGATATTGTTTTTATCAGTGCCAACAACTTGTGTTTTGTAATTTCCTTTTTACGAGAGACTACGGACATAAGTCTGTCATATAAACAACACCCAATAAAAATGTTTATATGAGTACTCGGTATTTCGAAAAATACCATAGGCACCCCGTGAATGTGTTGGTTTAATGCTGATTAATTTACTACTAGCACTTGAAACCATATTTACTACTATAAAACGAGTCGATTTATTGTTTAGCGAGCCGAATACTTCGCAATAAAACAATCCAAGTAGCATAATATGTAATTAGTAAATTAAAATCAGCACTTTTTTATATTTAATAATTCATTATAAAATGAATTATCAGAGCCAAAATCGTTTTTTTAATTTAATTTATAGCATGTCAGCTGTAAATTCTAATCGTTCTTTTAATTTCAATGAACTAATAATGATCCTTCCGCAGGTTCACCTACGGAAACCTTGTTACGACTTTTACTTCCTCTAAATGATCAAGTTTGATTGTCTTTTCCCAACTATAGAAATGTTGCCATTTCTTAAATCGGAATCCAACGATCTCACTAAACCATTCAATCGGTAGTAGCGACGGGCGGTGTGTACAAAGGGCAGGGACGTAATCAGCGCAAGCTAGTGACTTGCACTTACTAGGAATTCCTCGTTCAAGTGGAATAATTTCAATCCACTATTCCTGACACGACAGTGATTAAGCAGGTTACCCAGCCATTTCTAGCTAGGAATTAAACTCGCTGTTACTGCCATTGTAGCGCGCGTGCGGCCCGGACATCTAAGGGCATCACAGACCTGTTATTGCTCTTTTTCATTTAGCTAAACGCTATTTATTCCTCTAAGAAGTCAGCATTTGCTATTTTAAAACAAATGTACTATTTAGCAGGTTAGAGTCTCGTTCGTTAACGGAATTAACCAGACAAATCGCTCCACCAACTAAGAACGGCCATGCACCACCACCCACCGAATCAAGAAAGAGCTATCAATCTGTCAATCCTCACAGTGTCCGGACCGGGTGAGATTTCCCGTGTTGAGTCAAATTAAGCCGCAGGCTCCACTCCTGGTGGTGCCCTTCCGTCAATTCCTTTAAGTTTCAGCTTTGCAACCATACTTCCCCCGGAACCCATAGACTTAGGTTTCCCGGTGACTTCTCGCAAGGAGATTTAAATTACCTTCGCGAACTGTCAGTTGGCATAGTTTATGGTCAGAACTAGGACGGTATCTGATCGTCTTCGATCCTCTGACTTTCGTTCTTGATTAATGAAAACATTCTTGGCAAATGCTTTCGCAGTAGACTGTCTGCTGATGATCTAAGAATTTCACCTCTAGCACCAGCATACATATGCCCCCGGCAGTCTCTTTTAATCATTACTTCAGTTTCGAAAACCAACAAAATAAAACCGAAGTCTTATTTTATTATTCCATGCAACAATATGCAAGCATCAGCCTGCTTTAAGCACTCTAATTTTTTCAAAGTAAACTTGTCGGTCATCCTCAACACCCATTAAAGAGCATCAAAGATATACACGACGTCGAAGGACAAGATAGCTTTCAATCAAAGATTTCAAACCATCTTTTTCCTCAATTTCAACTACGAGCTTTTTAACTGCAACAACTTTAATATACGCTATTGGAGCTGGAATTACCGCGGCTGCTGGCACCAGACTTGCCCTCCAATTGATACTTGATAAAGTATTTAAAATGTTCTCATTGCAATTATGAAACCACTAGGGCCCATATTGTTATTTTTTGTCACTACCTCACCGAACCGGTATTGGGTAATTTACGCGCCTGCTGCCTTCCGTGGATGTGGTAGCCGTTTCTCAGGCTCCCTCTCCGGAATCGAACACTGATTCCCCGTTACCCGTTACAACCATGGTAAGCTTTGATCTTACCATCGAAAGTTGATAGGTCAGCCACTTCAAGAGATATGTCGTCAACACAAAGGTCGTACGATCAGTAAAATTATCCAGAGTCATCAAAAAACCGGTTTTCACCAGGTTGATTTTGATCTAATAAATCCGCCGCTTCGTGAGTCACGGCATTCTGTTAGATATTAGCTCTAGAATTACCACAGTTATCCCATGGCAAAATGATAGAATCTCTCAAATCATAGCTGTTATAATGAGCCATCCGCGGTTTAAGTGTACGAGACTTTGTACTAAGACATGCATGGCTTAATCTTTGAGATAAGCATATGACTACTGGCAGGATCAACCAGATATTTATTTTACGTACTCTACTTAACATGGTTTCAATTAAGTAGTCACTAAAATATTGAAAATCAATAAACACAAGTATCATTAACTTTATCAATCGATCAAGCATTAACCACATGATAATCCAAAAACAGCAATTTCATTTAAAAAACCACTATTTTGTGAAATAAATTTAATTATCACCCTTTCAACGATTTTTATTTTTTGCAATAAATGATTTAAATACAATGTATAATCAAGTCTCATTTTTATTAACTGATTTGAAAAGAAAAATGTTTTACCATTTTTCTCAGTCACATTATATTAAATCCAAAATATAAATATCGTTTACTCAATGCATCATCGATGCATAAAAGCTTGATCATTTCAGTTTACTCTACTTAGCATTTACGTTTTCATCAATAATGATACGTACGATTTTTATTCAATCGCTTAGCTATCGTTTAACCGATAACTAAAATAGGCCATTCGTTATATATTTAAATATATGATATTCATTGAATTGCTTTTATTGTTAGCGTTTTGATTCAACAAATTCAACTAACAAGCAATAAACAATCGCAAAGCAAGCTTCACAACTGTATCTGACTAGAAAAAGGCCTGGACAATAGAAATTTAAATTACTAACGCTTCAAAGCGAAAGCTATATTTACCCTTGTTCATGTGGTACGTAGTAGACGATAACTCCACGCATTTGGAAACCGTTACCGAAACAACATTCGCCACTACAACATTTTTTCATTTACCCATAATTCATAACGAATATATGAGTTTAATTTCATTGATAATCAAAAATCAACAGTATATATAATACTATGTCAACTTTACATAGACTACCAATATATA
>JACMZG010000966.1:0-13316 GCA_018340805.1 Microvelia longipes
AACATTAGAGAAATAAGCGATTTCCATCAAGAATTGTAGAAGCCATCGGCAGATTTGTTTCAATCTATTTCCTAACATGTTCAGCAATATAACAGTGTTATTTCATGCATTTTAGCAGTGGGAAACACGAGAAAACTTCGGTTTTCTACTTTAGATTCGTTCCAGACATATTGCATAAGTTGTACTTTGTGTGATTTACTGTGGTTCTCTGATCGAAATCCAGTTATTAAAATAGTGATTTTCATGCTTATTTTGATCATTTTAAGCACTTAAATACGCTTTAAACAATAACATTAGAGAAATAAGCGATTTCCATCAAGAATTGTAGAAGCCATCGGCAGATTTGTTTCAATCTATTTCCTAACATGTTCAGCAATATAACAGTGTTATTTCATGCATTTTAGCAGTGGGAAACACGAGAAAACTTCGGTTTTCTACTTTAGATTCGTTCCAGACATATTGCATAAGTTGTACTTTGTGTGATTTACTGTGGTTCTCTGATCGAAATCCAGTTATTAAAATAGTGATTTTCATGCTTATTTTGATCATTTTAAGCACTTAAATACGCTTTAAACAATAACATTAGAGAAATAAGCGATTTCCATCAAGAATTGTAGAAGCCATCGGCAGATTTGTTTCAATCTATTTCCTAACATGTTCAGCAATATAACAGTGTTATTTCATGCATTTTAGCAGTGGGAAACACGAGAAAACTTCGGTTTTCTACTTTAGATTCGTTCCAGACATATTGCATAAGTTGTACTTTGTGTGATTTACTGTGGTTCTCTGATCGAAATCCAGTTATTAAAATAGTGATTTTCATGCTTATTTTGATCATTTTAAGCACTTAAATACGCTTTAAACAATAACATTAGAGAAATAAGCGATTTCCATCAAGAATTGTAGAAGCCATCGGCAGATTTGTTTCAATCTATTTCCTAACATGTTCAGCAATATAACAGTGTTATTTCATGCATTTTAGCAGTGGGAAACACGAGAAAACTTCGGTTTTCTACTTTAGATTCGTTCCAGACATATTGCATAAGTTGTACTTTGTGTGATTTACTGTGGTTCTCTGATCGAAATCCAGTTATTAAAATAGTGATTTTCATGCTTATTTTGATCATTTTAAGCACTTAAATACGCTTTAAACAATAACATTAGAGAAATAAGCGATTTCCATCAAGAATTGTAGAAGCCATCGGCAGATTTGTTTCAATCTATTTCCTAACATGTTCAGCAATATAACAGTGTTATTTCATGCATTTTAGCAGTGGGAAACACGAGAAAACTTCGGTTTTCTACTTTAGATTCGTTCCAGACATATTGCATAAGTTGTACTTTGTGTGATTTACTGTGGTTCTCTGATCGAAATCCAGTTATTAAAATAGTGATTTTCATGCTTATTTTGATCATTTTAAGCACTTAAATACGCTTTAAACAATAACATTAGAGAAATAAGCGATTTCCATCAAGAATTGTAGAAGCCATCGGCAGATTTGTTTCAATCTATTTCCTAACATGTTCAGCAATATAACAGTGTTATTTCATGCATTTTAGCAGTGGGAAACACGAGAAAACTTCGGTTTTCTACTTTAGATTCGTTCCAGACATATTGCATAAGTTGTACTTTGTGTGATTTACTGTGGTTCTCTGATCGAAATCCAGTTATTAAAATAGTGATTTTCATGCTTATTTTGATCATTTTAAGCACTTAAATACGCTTTAAACAATAACATTAGAGAAATAAGCGATTTCCATCAAGAATTGTAGAAGCCATCGGCAGATTTGTTTCAATCTATTTCCTAACATGTTCAGCAATATAACAGTGTTATTTCATGCATTTTAGCAGTGGGAAACAGAAAACTTCGGTTTTCTACTTTAGATTCGTTCCAGACATATTGCATAAGTTGTACTTTGTGTGATTTACTGTGGTTCTCTGATCGAAATCCAGTTATTAAAATAGTGATTTTCATGCTTATTTTGATCATTTTAAGCACTTAAATACGCTTTAAACAATAACATTAGAGAAATAAGCGATTTCCATCAAGAATTGTAGAAGCCATCGGCAGATTTGTTTCAATCTATTTCCTAACATGTTCAGCAATATAACAGTGTTATTTCATGCATTTTAGCAGTGGGAAACACGAGAAAACTTCGGTTTTCTACTTTAGATTCGTTCCAGACATATTGCATAAGTTGTACTTTGTGTGATTTACTGTGGTTCTCTGATCGAAATCCAGTTATTAAAATAGTGATTTTCATGCTTATTTTGATCATTTTAAGCACTTAAATACGCTTTAAACAATAACATTAGAGAAATAAGCGATTTCCATCAAGAATTGTAGAAGCCATCGGCAGATTTGTTTCAATCTATTTCCTAACATGTTCAGCAATATAACAGTGTTATTTCATGCATTTTAGCAGTGGGAAACACGAGAAAACTTCGGTTTTCTACTTTAGATTCGTTCCAGACATATTGCATAAGTTGTACTTTGTGTGATTTACTGTGGTTCTCTGATCGAAATCCAGTTATTAAAATAGTGATTTTCATGCTTATTTTGATCATTTTAAGCACTTAAATACGCTTTAAACAAACATTAGAGAAATAAGCGATTTCCATCAAGAATTGTAGAAGCCATCGGCAGATTTGTTTCAATCTATTTCCTAACATGTTCAGCAATATAACAGTGTTATTTCATGCATTTTAGCAGTGGGAAACACGAGAAAACTTCGGTTTTCTACTTTAGATTCGTTCCAGACATATTGCATAAGTTGTACTTTGTGTGATTTACTGTGGTTCTCTGATCGAAATCCAGTTATTAAAATAGTGATTTTCATGCTTATTTTGATCATTTTAAGCACTTAAATACGCTTTAAACAATAACATTAGAGAAATAAGCGATTTCCATCAAGAATTGTAGAAGCCATCGCAGATTTGTTTCAATCTATTTCCTAACATGTTCAGCAATATAACAGTGTTATTTCATGCATTTTAGCAGTGGGAAACACGAGAAAACTTCGGTTTTCTACTTTAGATTCGTTCCAGACATATTGCATAAGTTGTACTTTGTGTGATTTACTGTGGTTCTCTGATCGAAATCCAGTTATTAAAATAGTGATTTTCATGCTTATTTTGATCATTTTAAGCACTTAAATACGCTTTAAACAATAACATTAGAGAAAAGCGATTTCCATCAAGAATTGTAGAAGCCATCGGCAGATTTGTTTCAATCTATTTCCTAACATGTTCAGCAATATAACAGTGTTATTTCATGCATTTTAGCAGTGGGAAACACGAGAAAACTTCGGTTTTCTACTTTAGATTCGTTCCAGACATATTGCATAAGTTGTACTTTGTGTGATTTACTGTGGTTCTCTGATCGAAATCCAGTTATTAAAATAGTGATTTTCATGCTTATTTTGATCATTTTAAGCACTTAAATACGCTTTAAACAATAACATTAGAGAAATAAGCGATTTCCATCAAGAATTGTAGAAGCCATCGGCAGATTTGTTTCAATCTATTTCCTAACATGTTCAGCAATATAACAGTGTTATTTCATGCATTTTAGCAGTGGGAAACACGAGAAAACTTCGGTTTTCTACTTTAGATTCGTTCCAGACATATTGCATAAGTTGTACTTTGTGTGATTTACTGTGGTTCTCTGATCGAAATCCAGTTATTAAAATAGTGATTTTCATGCTTATTTTGATCATTTTAAGCACTTAAATACGCTTTAAACAATAACATTAGAGAAATAAGCGATTTCCATCAAGAATTGTAGAAGCCATCGGCAGATTTGTTTCAATCTATTTCCTAACATGTTCAGCAATATAACAGTGTTATTTCATGCATTTTAGCAGTGGGAAACACGAGAAAACTTCGGTTTTCTACTTTAGATTCGTTCCAGACATATTGCATAAGTTGTACTTTGTGTGATTTACTGTGGTTCTCTGATCGAAATCCATTAAAATAGTGATTTTCATGCTTATTTTGATCATTTTAAGCACTTAAATACGCTTTAAACAATAACATTAGAGAAATAAGCGATTTCCATCAAGAATTGTAGAAGCCATCGGCAGATTTGTTTCAATCTATTTCCTAACATGTTCAGCAATATAACAGTGTTATTTCATGCATTTTAGCAGTGGGAAACACGAGAAAACTTCGGTTTTCTACTTTAGATTCGTTCCAGACATATTGCATAAGTTGTACTTTGTGTGATTTACTGTGGTTCTCTGATCGAAATCCAGTTATTAAAATAGTGATTTTCATGCTTATTTTGATCATTTTAAGCACTTAAATACGCTTTAAACAATAACATTAGAGAAATAAGCGATTTCCATCAAGAATTGTAGAAGCCATCGGCAGATTTGTTTCAATCTATTTCCTAACATGTTCAGCAATATAACAGTGTTATTTCATGCATTTTAGCAGTGGGAAACACGAGAAAACTTCGGTTTTCTACTTTAGATTCGTTCCAGACATATTGCATAAGTTGTACTTTGTGTGATTTACTGTGGTTCTCTGATCGAAATCCAGTTATTAAAATAGTGATTTTCATGCTTATTTTGATCATTTTAAGCACTTAAATACGCTTTAAACAATAACATTAGAGAAATAAGCGATTTCCATCAAGAATTGTAGAAGCCATCGGCAGATTTGTTTCAATCTATTTCCTAACATGTTCAGCAATATAACAGTGTTATTTCATGCATTTTAGCAGTGGGAAACACGAGAAAACTTCGGTTTTCTACTTTAGATTCGTTCCAGACATATTGCATAAGTTGTACTTTGTGTGATTTACTGTGGTTCTCTGATCGAAATCCAGTTATTAAAATAGTGATTTTCATGCTTATTTTGATCATTTTAAGCACTTAAATACGCTTTAAACAATAACATTAGAGAAATAAGCGATTTCCATCAAGAATTGTAGAAGCCATCGGCAGATTTGTTTCAATCTATTTCCTAACATGTTCAGCAATATAACAGTGTTATTTCATGCATTTTAGCAGTGGGAAACACGAGAAAACTTCGGTTTTCTACTTTAGATTCGTTCCAGACATATTGCATAAGTTGTACTTTGTGTGATTTACTGTGGTTCTCTGATCGAAATCCAGTTATTAAAATAGTGATTTTCATGCTTATTTTGATCATTTTAAGCACTTAAATACGCTTTAAACAATAACATTAGAGAAATAAGCGATTTCCATCAAGAATTGTAGAAGCCATCGCAGATTTGTTTCAATCTATTTCCTAACATGTTCAGCAATATAAGTGTTATTTCATGCATTTTAGCAGTGGGAAACACGAGAAAACTTCGGTTTTCTACTTTAGATTCGTTCCAGACATATTGCATAAGTTGTACTTTGTGTGATTTACTGTGGTTCTCTGATCGAAATCCAGTTATTAAAATAGTGATTTTCATGCTTATTTTGATCATTTTAAGCACTTAAATACGCTTTAAACAATAACATTAGAGAAATAAGCGATTTCCATCAAGAATTGTAGAAGCCATCGGCAGATTTGTTTCAATCTATTTCCTAACATGTTCAGCAATATAACAGTGTTATTTCATGCATTTTAGCAGTGGGAAACACGAGAAAACTTCGGTTTTCTACTTTAGATTCGTTCCAGACATATTGCATAAGTTGTACTTTGTGTGATTTACTGTGGTTCTCTGATCGAAATCCAGTTATTAAAATAGTGATTTTCATGCTTATTTTGATCATTTTAAGCACTTAAATACGCTTTAAACAATAACATTAGAGAAATAAGCGATTTCCATCAAGAATTGTAGAAGCCATCGGCAGATTTGTTTCAATCTATTTCCTAATGTTCAGCAATATAACAGTGTTATTTCATGCATTTTAGCAGTGGGAAACACGAGAAAACTTCGGTTTTCTACTTTAGATTCGTTCCAGACATATTGCATAAGTTGTACTTTGTGTGATTTACTGTGGTTCTCTGATCGAAATCCAGTTATTAAAATAGTGATTTTCATGCTTATTTTGATCATTTTAAGCACTTAAATACGCTTTAAACAATAACATTAGAGAAATAAGCGATTTCCATCAAGAATTGTAGAAGCCATCGGCAGATTTGTTTCAATCTATTTCCTAATGTTCAGCAATATAACAGTGTTATTTCATGCATTTTAGCAGTGGGAAACACGAGAAAACTTCGGTTTTCTACTTTAGATTCGTTCCAGACATATTGCATAAGTTGTACTTTGTGTGATTTACTGTGGTTCTCTGATCGAAATCCAGTTATTAAAATAGTGATTTTCATGCTTATTTTGATCATTTTAAGCACTTAAATACGCTTTAAACAATAACATTAGAGAAATAAGCGATTTCCATCAAGAATTGTAGAAGCCATCGGCAGATTTGTTTCAATCTATTTCCTAACATGTTCAGCAATATAACAGTGTTATTTCATGCATTTTAGCAGTGGGAAACACGAGAAAACTTCGGTTTTCTACTTTAGATTCGTTCCAGACATATTGCATAAGTTGTACTTTGTGTGATTTACTGTGGTTCTCTGATCGAAATCCAGTTATTAAAATAGTGATTTTCATGCTTATTTTGATCATTTTAAGCACTTAAATACGCTTTAAACAATAACATTAGAGAAATAAGCGATTTCCATCAAGAATTGTAGAAGCCATCGGCAGATTTGTTTCAATCTATTTCCTAACATGTTCAGCAATATAACAGTGTTATTTCATGCATTTTAGCAGTGGGAAACACGAGAAAACTTCGGTTTTCTACTTTAGATTCGTTCCAGACATATTGCATAAGTTGTACTTTGTGTGATTTACTGTGGTTCTGATCGAAATCCAGTTATTAAAATAGTGATTTTCATGCTTATTTTGATCATTTTAAGCACTTAAATACGCTTTAAACAATAACATTAGAGAAATAAGCCCATCAAGAATTGAATAGAAGCCATCGGCAGATTTGTTTCAATCTATTTCCTAACATGTTCAGCAATATAACAGTGTTATTTCATGCATTTTAGCAGTGGGAAACACGAGAAAACTTCGGTTTTCTACTTTAGATTCGTTCCAGACATATTGCATAAGTTGTACTTTGTGTGATTTACTGTGGTTCTCTGATCGAAATCCAGTTATTAAAATAGTGATTTTCATGCTTATTTTGATCATTTTAAGCACTTAAATACGCTTTAAACAATAACATTAGAGAAATAAGCGATTTCCATCAAGAATTGTAGAAGCCATCGGCAGATTTGTTTCAATCTATTTCCTAACATGTTCAGCAATAAACAGTGTTATTTCATGCATTTTAGCAGTGGGAAACACGAGAAAACTTCGGTTTTCTACTTTAGATTCGTTCCAGACATATTGCATAAGTTGTACTTTGTGTGATTTACTGTGGTTCTCTGATCGAAATCCAGTTATTAAAATAGTGATTTTCATGCTTATTTTGATCATTTTAAGCACTTAAATACGCTTTAAACAATAACATTAGAGAAATAAGCGATTTCCATCAAGAATTGTAGAAGCCATCGGCAGATTTGTTTCAATCTATTTCCTAACATGTTCAGCAATATAACAGTGTTATTTCATGCATTTTAGCAGTGGGAAACACGAGAAAACTTCGGTTTTCTACTTTAGATTCGTTCCAGACATATTGCATAAGTTGTACTTTGTGTGATTTACTGTGGTTCTCTGATCGAAATCCAGTTATTAAAATAGTGATTTTCATGCTTATTTTGATCATTTTAAGCACTTAAATACGCTTTAAACAATAACATTAGAGAAATAAGCGATTTCCATCAAGAATTGTAAAGCCATCGGCAGATTTGTTTCAATCTATTTCCTAACATGTTCAGCAATATAACAGTGTTATTTCATGCATTTTAGCAGTGGGAAACACGAGAAAACTTCGGTTTTCTACTTTAGATTCGTTCCAGACATATTGCATAAGTTGTACTTTGTGTGATTTACTGTGGTTCTCTGATCGAAATCCAGTTATTAAAATAGTGATTTTCATGCTTATTTTGATCATTTTAAGCACTTAAACGCTTTAAACAATAACATTAGAGAAATAAGCGATTTCCATCAAGAATTGTAGAAGCCATCGGCAGATTTGTTTCAATCTATTTCCTAACATGTTCAGCAATATACAGTGTTATTTCATGCATTTTAGCAGTGGGAAACACGAGAAAACTTCGGTTTTCTACTTTAGATTCGTTCCAGACATATTGCATAAGTTGTACTTTGTGTGATTTACTGTGGTTCTCTGATCGAAATCCAGTTATTAAAATAGTGATTTTCATGCTTATTTTGATCATTTTAAGCACTTAAATACGCTTTAAACAATAACATTAGAGAAATAAGCGATTTCCATCAAGAATTGTAGAAGCCATCGGCAGATTTGTTTCAATCTATTTCCTAACATGTTCAGCAATATAACAGTGTTATTTCATGCATTTTAGCAGTGGGAAACACGAGAAAACTTCGGTTTTCTACTTTAGATTCGTTCCAGACATATTGCATAAGTTGTACTTTGTGTGATTTACTGTGGTTCTCTGATCGAAATCCAGTTATTAAAATAGTGATTTTCATGCTTATTTTGATCATTTTAAGCACTTAAATACGCTTTAAACAATAACATTAGAGAAATAAGCGATTTCCATCAAGAATTGTAGAAGCCATCGGCAGATTTGTTTCAATCTATTTCCTAACATGTTCAGCAATATAACAGTGTTATTTCATGCATTTTAGCAGTGGGAAACACGAGAAAACTTCGGTTTTCTACTTTAGATTCGTTCCAGACATATTGCATAAGTTGTACTTTGTGTGATTTACTGTGGTTCTCTGATCGAAATCCAGTTATTAAAATAGTGATTTTCATGCTTATTTTGATCATTTTAAGCACTTAAATACGCTTTAAACAATAACATTAGAGAAATAAGCGATTTCCATCAAGAATTGTAGAAGCATCGGCAGATTTGTTTCAATCTATTTCCTAACATGTTCAGCAATATAACAGTGTTATTTCATGCATTTTAGCAGTGGGAAACACGAGAAAACTTCGGTTTTCTACTTTAGATTCGTTCCAGACATATTGCATAAGTTGTACTTTGTGATTTACTGTGGTTCTCTGATCGAAATCCAGTTATTAAAATAGTGATTTTCATGCTTATTTTGATCATTTTAAGCACTTAAATACGCTTTAAACAATAACATTAGAGAAATAAGCGATTTCCATCAAGAATTGTAGAAGCCATCGGCAGATTTGTTTCAATCTATTTCCTAACATGTTCAGCAATATAACAGTGTTATTTCATGCATTTTAGCAGTGGGAAACACGAGAAAACTTCGGTTTTCTACTTTAGATTCGTTCCAGACATATTGCATAAGTTGTACTTTGTGTGATTTACTGTGGTTCTCTGATCGAAATCCAGTTATTAAAATAGTGATTTTCATGCTTTTTTGATCATTTTAAGCACTTAAATACGCTTTAAACAATAACATTAGAGAAATAAGCGATTTCCATCAAGAATTGTAGAAGCCATCGGCAGATTTGTTTCAATCTATTTCCTAACATGTTCAGCAATATAACAGTGTTATTTCATGCATTTTAGCAGTGGGAAACACGAGAAAACTTCGGTTTTCTACTTTAGATTCGTTCCAGACATATTGCATAAGTTGTACTTTGTGTGATTTACTGTGGTTCTCTGATCGAAATCCAGTTATTAAAATAGTGATTTTCATGCTTATTTTGATCATTTTAAGCACTTAAATACGCTTTAAACAATAACATTAGAGAAATAAGCGATTTCCATCAAGAATTGTAGAAGCCATCGGCAGATTTGTTTCAATCTATTTCTAACATGTTCAGCAATATAACAGTGTTATTTCATGCATTTTAGCAGTGGGAAACACGAGAAAACTTCGGTTTTCTACTTTAGATTCGTTCCAGACATATTGCATAAGTTGTACTTTGTGTGATTTACTGTGGTTCTCTGATCGAAATCCAGTTATTAAAATAGTGATTTTCATGCTTATTTTGATCATTTTAAGCACTTAAATACGCTTTAAACAATAACATTAGAGAAATAAGCGATTTCCATCAAGAATTGTAGAAGCCATCGGCAGATTTGTTTCAATCTATTTCCTAACATGTTCAGCAATAAACAGTGTTATTTCATGCATTTTAGCAGTGGGAAACACGAGAAAACTTCGGTTTTCTACTTTAGATTCGTTCCAGACATATTGCATAAGTTGTACTTTGTGTGATTTACTGTGGTTCTCTGATCGAAATCCAGTTATTAAAATAGTGATTTTCATGCTTATTTTGATCATTTTAAGCACTTAAATACGCTTTAAACAATAACATTAGAGAAATAAGCGATTTCCATCAAGAATTGTAGAAGCCATCGGCAGATTTGTTTCAATCTATTTCCTAACATGTTCAGCAATAACAGTGTTATTTCATGCATTTTAGCAGTGGGAAACACGAGAAAACTTCGGTTTTCTACTTTAGATTCGTTCCAGACATATTGCATAAGTTGTACTTTGTGTGATTTACTGTGGTTCTCTGATCGAAATCCAGTTATTAAAATAGTGATTTTCATGCTTATTTTGATCATTTTAAGCACTTAAATACGCTTTAAACAATAACATTAGAGAAATAAGCGATTTCCATCAAGAATTGTAGAAGCCATCGGCAGATTTGTTTCAATCTATTTCCTAACATGTTCAGCAATATAACAGTGTTATTTCATGCATTTTAGCAGTGGGAAACACGAGAAAACTTCGGTTTTCTACTTTAGATTCGTTCCAGACATATTGCATAAGTTGTACTTTGTGTGATTTACTGTGGTTCTCTGATCGAAATCCAGTTATTAAAATAGTGATTTTCATGCTTATTTTGATCATTTTAAGCACTTAAATACGCTTTAAACAATAACATTAGAGAAATAAGCGATTTCCATCAAGAATTGTAGAAGCCATCGGCAGATTTGTTTCAATCTATTTCCTAACATGTTCAGCAATATAACAGTGTTATTTCATGCATTTTAGCAGTGGGAAACACGAGAAAACTTCGGTTTTCTACTTTAGATTCGTTCCAGACATATTGCATAAGTTGTACTTTGTGTGATTTACTGTGGTTCTCTGATCGAAATCCAGTTATTAAAATAGTGATTTTCATGCTTATTTTGATCATTTTAAGCACTTAAATACGCTTTAAACAATAACATTAGAGAAATAAGCGATTTCCATCAAGAATTGTAGAAGCCATCGGCAGATTTGTTTCAATCTATTTCCTAACATGTTCAGCAATATAACAGTGTTATTTCATGCATTTTAGCAGTGGGAAACACGAGAAAACTTCGGTTTTCTACTTTAGATTCGTTCCAGACATATTGCATAAGTTGTACTTTGTGTGATTTACTGTGGTTCTCTGATCGAAATCCAGTTATTAAAATAGTGATTTTCATGCTTATTTTGATCATTTTAAGCACTTAAATACGCTTTAAACAATAACATTAGAGAAATAAGCGATTTCCATCAAGAATTGTAGAAGCCATCGGCAGATTTGTTTCAATCTATTTCCTAACATGTTCAGCAATATAACAGTGTTATTTCATGCATTTTAGCAGTGGGAAACACGAGAAAACTTCGGTTTTCTACTTTAGATTCGTTCCAGACATATTGCATAAGTTGTACTTTGTGTGATTTACTGTGGTTCTCTGATCGAAATCCAGTTATTAAAATAGTGATTTTCATGCTTATTTTGATCATTTTAAGCACTTAAATACGCTTTAAACAATAACATTAGAGAAATAAGCGATTTCCATCAAGAATTGTAGAAGCCATCGGCAGATTTTTTCAATCTATTTCCTAACATGTTCAGCAATATAACAGTGTTATTTCATGCATTTTAGCAGTGGGAAACACGAGAAAACTTCGGTTTTCTACTTTAGATTCGTTCCAGACATATTGCATAAGTTGTACTTTGTGTGATTTACTGTGGTTCTCTGATCGAAATCCAGTTATTAAAATAGTGATTTTCATGCTTATTTTGATCATTTTAAGCACTTAAATACGCTTTAAACAATAACATTAGAGAAATAAGCGATTTCCATCAAGAATTGTAGAAGCCATCGGCAGATTTGTTTCAATCTATTTCCTAACATGTTCAGCAATATAACAGTGTTATTTTCATGCATTTTAGCAGTGGGAAACACGAGAAAACTTCGGTTTTCTACTTTAGATTCGTTCCAGACATATTGCATAAGTTGTACTTTGTGTGATTTACTGTGGTTCTCTGATCGAAATCCAGTTATTAAAATAGTGATTTTCATGCTTATTTTGATCATTTTAAGCACTTAAATACGCTTTAAACAATAACATTAGAGAAATAAGCGATTTCCATCAAGAATTGTAGAAGCCATCGGCAGATTTGTTTCAATCTATTTCCTAACATGTTCAGCAATATAACAGTGTTATTTCATGCATTTTAGCAGTGGGAAACACGAGAAAACTTCGGTTTTCTACTTTAGATTCGTTCCAGACATATTGCATAAGTTGTACTTTGTGTGATTTACTGTGGTTCTCTGATCGAAATCCAGTTATTAAAATAGTGATTTTCATGCTTATTTTGATCATTTTAAGCACTTAAATACGCTTTAAACAATAACATTAGAGAAATAAGCGATTTCCATCAAGAATTGTAGAAGCCATCGGCAGATTTGTTTCAATCTATTTCCTAACATGTTCAGCAATATAACAGTGTTATTTCATGCATTTTAGCAGTGGGAAACACGAGAAAACTTCGGTTTTCTACTTTAGATTCGTTCCAGACATATTGCATAAGTTGTACTTTGTGTGATTTACTGTGGTTCTCTGATCGAAATCCAGTTATTAAAATAGTGATTTTCATGCTTATTTTGATCATTTTAAGCACTTAAATACGCTTTAAACAATAACATTAGAGAAATAAGCGATTTCCATCAAGAATTGTAGAAGCCATCGGCAGATTTGTTTCAATCTATTTCCTAACATGTTCAGCAATATAACAGTGTTATTTCATGCATTTTAGCAGTGGGAAACACGAGAAAACTTCGGTTTTCTACTTTAGATTCGTTCCAGACATATTGCATAAGTTGTACTTTGTGTGATTTACTGTGGTTCTCTGATCGAAATCCAGTTATTAAAATAGTGATTTTCATGCTTATTTTGATCATTTTAAGCACTTAAATACGCTTTAAACAATAACATTAGAGAAATAAGCGATTTCCATCAAGAATTGTAGAAGCCATCGGCAGATTTGTT
>JACMZG010000967.1:0-13314 GCA_018340805.1 Microvelia longipes
GATGAGCTTCTCTTAGGATTAAAGATCCAGAGACCTGAATAGACTTTGTAACGTCAGGTGAAAATTTAGTTAAGGTATTGAGTATTATTAACGCGACAGAGAACTGCCCGGGGGGGGGGAATAACCAGTGTTATTGATATATTCTTTGATTTAAAGAATATGAATTCCAGATTTCTCGGATTCATGAGATTCCCGAAACTTTCACTAGATGTGTTGATGACAGCGCGACTCATCATACGGAACGTGCCCTATAGGAAATTCGCTCTTAAACGGACTAACATGCCGTCGGGCACCGGCAGATTCATTTCTATTTTGTTATATGTTATAGGGATCAAGAATTCTGGTCTCGTATATGGTACAGTTCTCACTCTATTGGAACGGATTAAACTTAATTTAATAATGATTATTTGCAATTAATTTGCGAGGGAATAACCGTTTATGATTATTTAATGTCTGTTAATGATTTGTAAAGTCTCTGTTGCCTTTAGATTAATAATTTATTGGATAAGCCAGTGAGTTCGTTCAGCTTGTTGATAGGGATTTAATCTTAATGTAATGTTTGTTGAGACCTGAGCTCTTTAAAAAATTTTAATTTATACAGTGTTAATGTTATAAATTCAATGAATGTAAAATTAAAGAAATTGGTGTGAATATTTTGACGAGCTCGAATTGGTATTGAAATTAAATAGTCATTTAAACTTTATCGCAACATGAGTTTTGTTATAAATACTAATTTGCCTGATGGGATGGACGGTTTTCGTTACGTGAAATTAGCTGTTTCTTACCTTGTCTAAGTAGTCGGTCTCGCACCCTCGCTGTTAGTAGCATCCGAAAAGTAATGCGTTTCCACGAGGCATCTCCGTGGTGCCTTCTGCAAATACACGTCAGGGATCCTTTTATATAATTTTTATTTGGTTAATTTTTTTTATATGTGTTCTTTGATAATTTAATGTGGAGATAAAGTTATGTGTTTATCGTGGATATAATGTCTTTGAAACTAATCACGATGGGTCATTGTAAGATAATTTGATGATTTGAAACATTTGAAAATGATCGTATTCATTTGTGTGTATATATGGTGAAGTAGTATTTATAAATTATGTTGAGACTCGATATGTAATAATAATTACTAGTTGAATTTTATTAGGAAATTTGAAAATGTGGATAATTGTAAGTCTATGTATCGAGCTCGTGGTATATATCAAGACTCAGATAAAACGGTAGGCGTCGTCTGACTCCAGTATATAATATGGTTGTCTAGGTTTCGATCACGTCGGGCATCAATTAAATTTTTATCTTGGGCTTATAATTTTTGCAATTTGTTCTTTTCATGAAATTATGACGAATGGTTTCGGAAAATTGTCTTGAATACTACAAATCTCAGATGGTTTGTTATAGGTTTAAAAAGATGAATGATTGAACGATTTGAACTGGCAACCGTTTGCATTATGGAGAATCAAGTGTTGAGCTTGTATTACATTTTACTAGTATAATTTTATAGAAATATGATAAATAAAGAAATATTGTAATTGAACAGATGTCTCTGTGGTGCCGCGCAACGGTAGCGCAGATCTGACTCAACAGATCTAGAAGGTTGAACGGTTTCGAATCACGTCGGCTCATATTTAATTATTTGGTTTATATATTTTTGAATTTTTCTATTGAATATATGAAGGAAAATGTTTCGGAAAAAAGTGTTTAATATAATCAGATGTTTGTATATTAGATAAATGATGATTGAAAACGATTTTGAATCTGTATAATATGGAAAATATCAAGTGGTTGAGACTGTAAATTACTAGTTAATTTATGAATTGAAAATAAAGAAATTGTAATTGACGAGCTCGTGGCGCAACGGTAGCGCGTTCTGACTCCAGATCAGAAGGTTGCGTGTTCGAATCACGTCGGGCTCAATTAATTTTATTTGGTTTAATTTTTGAATTTTTCTATGAAATATATGGAAAAATGTTTCGGAAAAGTGTTTAATACTAAAATCAGATGTTTGTTATAGATAAATGATGATTGAAACGATTTGAAATGACGATCATTTATGGAAAAATCAAGTGTTGAGACTGATAAATTTACTAGTTAATTTATGAATTGAAAATAAAGAAAATTGTAATTGACGAGCTCGTGTGCGCAACGGTAGCGCGTCTGACTCAGATCAGAAGGTTGCGTGTTCGAATCACGTCGGGCAAATTAATTTTATTTGGTTTAATTTTTGAATTTTTCTATGAAATATATGGAAAATTTTCGGAAAATGTTTAATACTAAAATCAGATGTTTGTTATAGATAAATGATGATTGAAACGATTTGAAATGACGATCATTTATGGAAAAAATCAAGTGTTGAGACTGATAAATTACTAGTTAATTTATGAATTTGAAAATAAAGAAATTGTAATTGACGAGCTCGTGGCGCAACGGTAGCGCGTCTGACTCCAGATCAGAAAGGTTGCGTGTTCGAATCACGTCGGGCTCAATTAATTTTTGGTTTAATTTGAATTTTTCTATGAAATATATGGAAAATGTTTCGGAAAAGTGTTAATACTAAAATCAGATGTTTGTTAATAGATAAATGATGATGAAACGATTTGAAATGACGATCATTTATGGAAAAATCAAGTGTTGAGACTGATAAATTACTAGTTAATTTATGAATTGAAAATAAAGAAATTGTAATTGACGAGCTCGTGGCGCAACGGTAGCGCGTCTGACTCCAGATCAGAAGGTTGCGTGTTCGAATCACGTCGGGCTCAATTAATTTTATTTGGTTTAATTTTTGAATTTTTCTATGAATATATGGAAAATGTTTCGGAAAAGTGTTTAATACTAAAATCAGATGTTTGTTATAGATAAATGATGATTGAAACGATTTGAAATGACGATCATTTATGAAAAATCAAGTGTTGAGACTGATAAATTACTAGTTAATTTATGAATTGAAAATAAAGAAATTGTAATTGACGAGCTCGTGGCGCAACGGTAGCGCGTCTGACTCCAGATCAGAAGGTTGCGTGTTCGAATCACGTCGGGCTCAATTAATTTTATTTTTTTAATTTTTGAATTTTCTATGAAATATATGGAAAATGTTTCGGAAAAGTGTTTAATACTAAAATCAGATGTTTGTTATAGATAAATGATGATTGAAACGATTTGAAATGACGATCATTTATGGAAAAATCAAGTGTTGAGACTGATAATTACTAGTTAATTTATGAATTGAAAATAAAGAAATTGTAATTGACGAGCTCGTGGCGCAACGGTAGCGCGTCTGACTCCAGATCAGAAGGTTGCGTGTTCGAATCACGTCGGGCTCAATTAATTTTATTTGGTTTAATTTTTGAATTTTTCTATGAAATATATGGAAAATGTTTCGGAAAAGTGTTTAATACTAAAATCAGATGTTTGTTATAGATAAATGATGATTGAAACGATTTGAAATGACGATCATTTATGGAAAAATCAAGTGTTGAGACTGATAAATTACTAGTTAATTTATGAATTGAAAATAAAGAAATTGTAATTGACGAGCTCGTGGCGCAACGGTAGCGCGTCTGACTCCAGATCAGAAGGTTGCGTGTTCGAATCACGTCGGGCTCAATAATTTTATTTGGTTTAATTTTTTGAATTTTTCTATGAAATATATGGAAAATGTTTCGGAAAAGTGTTTAATACTAAAATCAGATGTTTGTTATAGATAAATGATGATTGAAACGATTTGAAATGACGATCATTTATGGAAAAATCAAGTGTTGAGACTGATAAATTACTAGTTAATTTATGAATTGAAAATAAAGAAATTGTAATTGACGAGCTCGTGGCGCAACGGTAGCGCGTCTGACTCCAGATCAGAAGGTTGCGTGTTCGAATCACGTCGGGCTCAATTAATTTTATTTGGTTTAATTTTTGAATTTTTCTATGAAATATATGGAAAATGTTTCGGAAAAGTGTTTAATACTAAAATCAGATGTTTGTTATAGATAAATGATGATTGAAACGATTTGAAATGACGATCATTTATGGAAAAATCAAGTGTTGAGACTAAATTACTAGTTAATTTATGAATTGAAAATAAAGAAATTGTAATTGACGAGCTCGTGGCGCAACGGTAGCGCGTCTGACTCCAGATCAGAAGGTTGCGTGTTCGAATCACGTCGGGCTCAATTAATTTTATTTGGTTTAATTTTTGAATTTTTCTATGAAATATATGGAAAATGTTTCGGAAAAGTGTTTAATACTAAAATCAGATGTTTGTTATAGATAAATGATGATTGAAACGATTTGAAATGACGATCATTTATGGAAAAATCAAGTGTTGAGACTGATAAACTAGTTAATTTATGAATTGAAAATAAAGAAATTGTAATTGACGAGCTCGTGGCGCAACGGTAGCGCGTCTGACTCCAGATCAGAAGGTTGCGTGTTCGAATCACGTCGGGCTCAATTAATTTTATTTGGTTTAATTTTTGAATTTTTCTATGAAATATATGGAAAATGTTTCGGAAAAGTGTTTAATACTAAAATCAGATGTTTGTTATAGATAAATGATTGAAACGATTTGAAATGACGATCATTTATGGAAAAATCAAGTGTTGAGACTGATAAATTACTAGTTAATTTATGAATTGAAAATAAAGAAATTGTAATTGACGAGCTCGTGGCGCAACGGTAGCGCGTCTGACTCCAGATCAGAAGGTTGCGTGTTCGAATCACGTCGGGCTCAATTAATTTTATTTGGTTTAATTTTTGAATTTTTCTATGAAATATATGGAAAATGTTTCGGAAAAGTGTTTAATACTAAAATCAGATGTTTGTTATAGATAAATGATGATTGAAACGATTTGAAATGACGATCATTTATGGAAAAATCAAGTGTTGAGACTGATAAATTACTAGTTAATTTATGAATTGAAAATAAAGAAATTGTAATTGACGAGCTCGTGGCGCAACGGTAGCGCGTCTGACTCCAGATCAGAAGGTTGCGTGTTCGAATCACGTCGGGCTCAATTAATTTTATTTGGTTTAATTTTTGAATTTTTCTATGAAATATATGGAAAATGTTTCGGAAAAGTGTTTAATACTAAAATCAGATGTTTGTTATAGATAAATGATGATTGAAACGATTTGAAATGACGATCATTTATGGAAAAATCAAGTGTTGAGACTGATAAATTACTAGTTAATTTATGAATTGAAAATAAAGAAATTGTAATTGACGAGCTCGTGGCGCAACGGTAGCGCGTCTGACTCCAGATCAGAAGGTTGCGTGTTCGAATCACGTCGGGCTCAATTAATTTTATTTGGTTTAATTTTTGAATTTTTCTATGAAATATATGGAAAATGTTTCGGAAAAGTGTTTAATACTAAAATCAGATGTTTGTTATAGATAAATGATGATTGAAACGATTTGAAATGACGATCATTTATGGAAAAATCAAGTGTTGAGACTGATAAATTACTAGTTAATTTATGAATTGAAAATAAAGAAATTGTAATTGACGAGCTCGTGGCGCAACGGTAGCGCGTCTGACTCCAGATCAGAAGGTTGCGTGTTCGAATCACGTCGGGCTCAATTAATTTTATTTGGTTTAATTTTTGAATTTTTCTATGAAATATATGGAAAATGTTTCGGAAAAGTGTTAATACTAAAATCAGATGTTTGTTATAGATAAATGATGATTGAAACGATTTGAAATGACGATCATTTATGGAAAAATCAAGTGTTGAGACTGATAAATTACTAGTTAATTTATGAATTGAAAATAAAGAAATTGTAATTGACGAGCTCGTGGCGCAACGGTAGCGCGTCTGACTCCAGATCAGAAGGTTGCGTGTTCGAATCACGTCGGGCTCAATTAATTTTATTTGGTTTAATTTTTGAATTTTTATGAAATATATGGAAAATGTTTCGGAAAAGTGTTTAATACTAAAATCAGATGTTTGTTATAGATAAATGATGATTGAAACGATTTGAAATGACGATCATTTATGGAAAAATCAAGTGTTGAGACTGATAAATTACTAGTTAATTTATGAATTGAAAATAAAGAAATTGTAATTGACGAGCTCGTGGCGCAACGGTAGCGCGTCTGACTCCAGATCAGAAGGTTGCGTGTTCGAATCACGTCGGGCTCAATTAATTTTATTTGGTTTAATTTTTGAATTTTTCTATGAAATATATGGAAAATGTTTCGGAAAAGTGTTTAATACTAAAATCAGATGTTTGTTATAGATAAATGATGATTGAAACGATTTGAAATGACGATCATTTATGGAAAAATCAAGTGTTGAGACTGATAAATTACTAGTTAATTTATGAATTGAAAATAAAGAAATTGTAATTGACGAGCTCGTGGCGCAACGGTAGCGCGTCTGACTCCAGATCAGAAGGTTGCGTGTTCGAATCACGTCGGGCTCAATTAATTTTATTTGGTTTAATTTTTGAATTTTTCTATGAAATATATGGAAAATGTTTCGGAAAGTGTTTAATACTAAAATCAGATGTTTGTTATAGATAAATGATGATTGAAACGATTTGAAATGACGATCATTTATGGAAAAATCAAGTGTTGAGACTGATAAATTACTAGTTAATTTATGAATTGAAAATAAAGAAATTGTAATTGACGAGCTCGTGGCGCAACGGTAGCGCGCGTCTGACTCCAGATCAGAAGGTTGCGTGTTCGAATCACGTCGGGCTCAATTAATTTTATTTGGTTTAATTTTTGAATTTTTCTATGAAATATATGGAAAATGTTTCGGAAAAGTGTTTAATACTAAAATCAGATGTTTGTTATAGATAAATGATGATTGAAACGATTTGAAATGACGATCATTTATGGAAAAATCAAGTGTTGAGACTGATAAATTACTAGTTAATTTATGAATTGAAAATAAAGAAATTGTAATTGACGAGCTCGTGGCGCAACGGTAGCGCGTCTGACTCCAGATCAGAAGGTTGCGTGTTCGAATCACGTCGGGCTCAATTAATTATTTGGTTTAATTTTTGAATTTTTCTATGAAATATATGGAAAATGTTTCGGAAAAGTGTTTAATACTAAAATCAGATGTTTGTTATAGATAAATGATGATTGAAACGATTTGAAATGACGATCATTTATGGAAAAATCAAGTGTTGAGACTGATAAATTACTAGTTAATTTATGAATTGAAAATAAAGAAATTGTAATTGACGAGCTCGTGGCGCAACGGTAGCGCGTCTGACTCCAGATCAGAAGGTTGCGTGTTCGAATCACGTCGGGCTCAATTAATTTTATTTGGTTTAATTTTTGAATTTTTCTATGAAATATATGGAAAATGTTTCGGAAAAGTGTTTAATACTAAAATCAGATGTTTGTTATAGATAAATGATGATTGAAACGATTTGAAATGACGATCATTTATGGAAAAATCAAGTGTTGAGACTGATAAATTACTAGTTAATTTATGAATTGAAAATAAAGAAATTGTAATTGACGAGCTCGTGGCGCAACGGTAGCGCGTCTGACTCCAGATCAGAAGGTTGCGTGTTCGAATCACGTCGGGCTCAATTAATTTTATTTGGTTTAATTTTTGAATTTTTCTATGAAATATATGGAAAATGTTTCGGAAAAGTGTTTAATACTAAAATCAGATGTTTGTTATAGATAAATGATGATTGAAACGATTTGAAATGACGATCATTTATGGAAAAATCAAGTGTTGAGACTGATAAATTACTAGTTAATTTATGAATTGAAAATAAAGAAATTGTAATTGACGAGCTCGTGGCGCAACGGTAGCGCGTCTGACTCCAGATCAGAAGGTTGCGTGTTCGAATCACGTCGGGCTCAATTAATTTTATTTGGTTTAATTTTTGAATTTTTCTATGAAATATATGGAAAATGTTTCGGAAAAGTGTTTAATACTAAAATCAGATGTTTGTTATAGATAAATGATGATTGAAACGATTTGAAATGACGATCATTTATGGAAAAATCAAGTGTTGAGACTGATAAATTACTAGTTAATTTATGAATTGAAAATAAAGAAATTGTAATTGACGAGCTCGTGGCGCAACGGTAGCGCGTCTGACTCCAGATCAGAAGGTTGCGTGTTCGAATCACGTCGGGCTCAATTAATTTTATTTGGTTTAATTTTTGAATTTTTCTATGAAATATATGGAAAATGTTTCGGAAAAGTGTTTAATACTAAAATCAGATGTTTGTTATAGATAAATGATGATTGAAACGATTTGAAATGACGATCATTTATGGAAAAATCAAGTGTTGAGACTGATAAATTACTAGTTAATTTATGAATTGAAAATAAAGAAATTGTAATTGACGAGCTCGTGGCGCAACGGTAGCGCGTCTGACTCCAGATCAGAAGGTTGCGTGTTCGAATCACGTCGGGCTCAATTAATTTTATTTGGTTTAATTTTTGAATTTTTCTATGAAATATATGGAAAATGTTTCGGAAAAGTGTTTAATACTAAAATCAGATGTTTGTTATAGATAAATGATGATTGAAACGATTTGAAATGACGATCATTTATGGAAAAATCAAGTTTGAGACTGATAAATTACTAGTTAATTTATGAATTGAAAATAAAGAAATTGTAATTGACGAGCTCGTGGCGCAACGGTAGCGCGTCTGACTCCAGATCAGAAGGTTGCGTGTTCGAATCACGTCGGGCTCAATTAATTTTATTTGGTTTAATTTTTGAATTTTTCTATGAAATATATGGAAAATGTTTCGGAAAAGTGTTTAATACTAAAATCAGATGTTTGTTATAGATAAATGATGATTGAAACGATTTGAAATGACGATCATTTATGGAAAAATCAAGTGTTGAGACTGATAAATTACTAGTTAATTTATGAATTGAAAATAAAGAAATTGTAATTGACGAGCTCGTGGCGCAACGGTAGCGCGTCTGACTCCAGATCAGAAGGTTGCGTGTTCGAATCACGTCGGGCTCAATTAATTTTATTTGGTTTAATTTTTGAATTTTTCTATGAAATATATGGAAAATGTTTCGGAAAAGTGTTTAATACTAAAATCAGATGTTTGTTATAGATAAATGATGATTGAAACGATTTGAAATGACGATCATTTATGGAAAAATCAAGTGTTGAGACTGATAAATTACTAGTTAATTTATGAATTGAAAATAAAGAAATTGTAATTGACGAGCTCGTGGCGCAACGGTAGCGCGTCTGACTCCAGATCAGAAGGTTGCGTGTTCGAATCACGTCGGGCTCAATTAATTTTATTTGGTTTAATTTTTGAATTTTTCTATGAAATATATGGAAAATGTTTCGGAAAAGTGTTTAATACTAAAATCAGATGTTTGTTATAGATAAATGATGATTGAAACGATTTGAAATGACGATCATTTATGGAAAAATCAAGTGTTGAGACTGATAAATTACTAGTTAATTTATGAATTGAAAATAAAGAAATTGTAATTGACGAGCTCGTGGCGCAACGGTAGCGCGTCTGACTCCAGATCAGAAGGTTGCGTGTTCGAATCACGTCGGGCTCAATTAATTTTATTTGGTTTAATTTTTGAATTTTTCTATGAAATATATGGAAAATGTTTCGGAAAAGTGTTTAATACTAAAATCAGATGTTTGTTATAGATAAATGATGATTGAAACGATTTGAAATGACGATCATTTATGGAAAAATCAAGTGTTGAGACTGATAAATTACTAGTTAATTTATGAATTGAAAATAAAGAAATTGTAATTGACGAGCTCGTGGCGCAACGGTAGCGCGTCTGACTCCAGATCAGAAGGTTGCGTGTTCGAATCACGTCGGGCTCAATTAATTTTATTTGGTTTAATTTTTGAATTTTTCTATGAAATATATGGAAAATGTTTCGGAAAAGTGTTTAATACTAAAATCAGATGTTTGTTATAGATAAATGATGATTGAAACGATTTGAAATGACGATCATTTATGGAAAAATCAAGTGTTGAGACTGATAAATTACTAGTTAATTTATGAATTGAAAATAAAGAAATTGTAATTGACGAGCTCGTGGCGCAACGGTAGCGCGTCTGACTCCAGATCAGAAGGTTGCGTGTTCGAATCACGTCGGGCTCAATTAATTTTATTTGGTTTAATTTTTGAATTTTTCTATGAAATATATGGAAAATGTTTCGGAAAAGTGTTTAATACTAAAATCAGATGTTTGTTATAGATAAATGATGATTGAAACGATTTGAAATGACGATCATTTATGGAAAAATCAAGTGTTGAGACTGATAAATTACTAGTTAATTTATGAATTGAAAATAAAGAAATTGTAATTGACGAGCTCGTGGCGCAACGGTAGCGCGTCTGACTCCAGATCAGAAGGTTGCGTGTTCGAATCACGTCGGGCTCAATTAATTTTATTTGGTTTAATTTTTGAATTTTTCTATGAAATATATGGAAAATGTTTCGGAAAAGTGTTTAATACTAAAATCAGATGTTTGTTATAGATAAATGATGATTGAAACGATTTGAAATGACGATCATTTATGGAAAAATCAAGTGTTGAGACTGATAAATTACTAGTTAATTTATGAATTGAAAATAAAGAAATTGTAATTGACGAGCTCGTGGCGCAACGGTAGCGCGTCTGACTCCAGATCAGAAGGTTGCGTGTTCGAATCACGTCGGGCTCAATTAATTTTATTTGGTTTAATTTTTGAATTTTTCTATGAAATATATGGAAAATGTTTCGGAAAAGTGTTTAATACTAAAATCAGATGTTTGTTATAGATAAATGATGATTGAAACGATTTGAAATGACGATCATTTATGGAAAAATCAAGTGTTGAGACTGATAAATTACTAGTTAATTTATGAATTGAAAATAAAGAAATTGTAATTGACGAGCTCGTGGCGCAACGGTAGCGCGTCTGACTCCAGATCAGAAGGTTGCGTGTTCGAATCACGTCGGGCTCAATTAATTTTATTTGGTTTAATTTTTGAATTTTTCTATGAAATATATGGAAAATGTTTCGGAAAAGTGTTTAATACTAAAATCAGATGTTTGTTATAGATAAATGATGATTGAAACGATTTGAAATGACGATCATTTATGGAAAAATCAAGTGTTGAGACTGATAAATTACTAGTTAATTTATGAATTGAAAATAAAGAAATTGTAATTGACGAGCTCGTGGCGCAACGGTAGCGCGTCTGACTCCAGATCAGAAGGTTGCGTGTTCGAATCACGTCGGGCTCAATTAATTTTATTTGGTTTAATTTTTGAATTTTTCTATGAAATATATGGAAAATGTTTCGGAAAAGTGTTTAATACTAAAATCAGATGTTTGTTATAGATAAATGATGATTGAAACGATTTGAAATGACGATCATTTATGGAAAAATCAAGTGTTGAGACTGATAAATTACTAGTTAATTTATGAATTGAAAATAAAGAAATTGTAATTGACGAGCTCGTGGCGCAACGGTAGCGCGTCTGACTCCAGATCAGAAGGTTGCGTGTTCGAATCACGTCGGGCTCAATTAATTTTATTTGGTTTAATTTTTGAATTTTTCTATGAAATATATGGAAAATGTTTCGGAAAAGTGTTTAATACTAAAATCAGATGTTTGTTATAGATAAATGATGATTGAAACGATTTGAAATGACGATCATTTATGGAAAAATCAAGTGTTGAGACTGATAAATTACTAGTTAATTTATGAATTGAAAATAAAGAAATTGTAATTGACGAGCTCGTGGCGCAACGGTAGCGCGTCTGACTCCAGATCAGAAGGTTGCGTGTTCGAATCACGTCGGGCTCAATTAATTTTATTTGGTTTAATTTTTGAATTTTTCTATGAAATATATGGAAAATGTTTCGGAAAAGTGTTTAATACTAAAATCAGATGTTTGTTATAGATAAATGATGATTGAAACGATTTGAAATGACGATCATTTATGGAAAAATCAAGTGTTGAGACTGATAAATTACTAGTTAATTTATGAATTGAAAATAAAGAAATTGTAATTGACGAGCTCGTGGCGCAACGGTAGCGCGTCTGACTCCAGATCAGAAGGTTGCGTGTTCGAATCACGTCGGGCTCAATTAATTTTATTTGGTTTAATTTTTGAATTTTTCTATGAAATATATGGAAAATGTTTCGGAAAAGTGTTTAATACTAAAATCAGATGTTTGTTATAGATAAATGATGATTGAAACGATTTGAAATGACGATCATTTATGGAAAAATCAAGTGTTGAGACTGATAAATTACTAGTTAATTTATGAATTGAAAATAAAGAAATTGTAATTGACGAGCTCGTGGCGCAACGGTAGCGCGTCTGACTCCAGATCAGAAGGTTGCGTGTTCGAATCACGTCGGGCTCAATTAATTTTATTTGGTTTAATTTTTGAATTTTTCTATGAAATATATGGAAAATGTTTCGGAAAAGTGTTTAATACTAAAATCAGATGTTTGTTATAGATAAATGATGATTGAAACGATTTGAAATGACGATCATTTATGGAAAAATCAAGTGTTGAGACTGATAAATTACTAGTTAATTTATGAATTGAAAATAAAGAAATTGTAATTGACGAGCTCGTGGCGCAACGGTAGCGCGTCTGACTCCAGATCAGAAGGTTGCGTGTTCGAATCACGTCGGGCTCAATTAATTTTATTTGGTTTAATTTTTGAATTTTTCTATGAAATATATGGAAAATGTTTCGGAAAAGTGTTTAATACTAAAATCAGATGTTTGTTATAGATAAATGATGATTGAAACGATTTGAAATGACGATCATTTATGGAAAAATCAAGTGTTGAGACTGATAAATTACTAGTTAATTTATGAATTGAAAATAAAGAAATTGTAATTGACGAGCTCGTGGCGCAACGGTAGCGCGTCTGACTCCAGATCAGAAGGTTGCGTGTTCGAATCACGTCGGGCTCAATTAATTTTATTTGGTTTAATTTTTGAATTTTTCTATGAAATATATGGAAAATGTTTCGGAAAAGTGTTTAATACTAAAATCAGATGTTTGTTATAGATAAATGATGATTGAAACGATTTGAAATGACGATCATTTATGGAAAAATCAAGTGTTGAGACTGATAAATTACTAGTTAATTTATGAATTGAAAATAAAGAAATTGTAATTGACGAGCTCGTGGCGCAACGGTAGCGCGTCTGACTCCAGATCAGAAGGTTGCGTGTTCGAATCACGTCGGGCTCAATTAATTTTATTTGGTTTAATTTTTGAATTTTTCTATGAAATATATGGAAAATGTTTCGGAAAAGTGTTTAATACTAAAATCAGATGTTTGTTATAGATAAAT
>JACMZG010000968.1:7194-20497 GCA_018340805.1 Microvelia longipes
TTCAAAATTGAATCATTAGCAAAAAATGATTGCATCTCGATTTTGATTGTTGCTAATGTTGTTTTGTTGTTTCTTAGTGTAGTTTTGATTTTTAAAAAATGAGAAAAATGTGCGATTGCCGGAGTTCGAACCCGGATCGAAATGCTTGGAAGGCATCCATGCTGACCGTTACAACCACAATCGCTCGAATTAAATTCATTTTATAGAAAAGATAAATAATCTAATTATTATATTGTCATATAGAATTTTTATATGTTACTTCATTTTATTTCCTACAAAAATTATCCCAAATACATTTAATAACAACACAACACAACAACAACACACATTAACTAGATTTCTTATTATTATAATAAACTTTACTTTCACTTTGCACAAAATCATTTTCTTGGAAATTATTTTCAATCAAAATTCAAAATTGAATTCATTAGCAAAATGATTGCATCTCGATTTTGATTGTTGCTAATGTTGTTTTGGTTGTTTTCTTAGTGTAGTTTTTGATTTTAAAAAAATGAGAAAAAATGTGCGATTGCCGGGAGTCGAACCCGGATCGAATGCTTGGAAGGCATCCATGCTGACCGTTACACACAATCGCTCGAATTAAATTCATTTTATAGAAAAGATAAATAATCTAATTATTATATTGTCATATAGAATTTTATATGTTACTTTCATTTTATTTCCTACAAAAATTATCCCAAATACATTTAATAACAACACAACACAACAACAACACACATTAACTAGATTTCTTATTATTATAATAAACTTTACTTTCACTTTGCACAAAATCATTTTCTTGGAAATTATTTTCAATCAAAATTCAAATTGAATTCATTAGCAAAAATGATTGCATCTCGATTTTGATTGTTGCTAATGTTGTTTTGGTTGTTTCTTAGTGTAGTTTTGATTTTTAAAAAAATGAAAAAAATGTGCGATTGCCGGGAGTCGAACCCGGATCGAATGCTTGAAGGCATCCATGCTGACCGTTACACCACAATCGCTCGAATTAAATTCATTTATAGAAAAGATAAATAATCTAATTATTATATTGTCATATAGAATTTTTATATGTTACTTTCATTTTATTTCCTACAAAAATTATCCCAAATACATTTAATAACAACACAACACAACAACAACACACATTAACTAGATTTCTTATTATTATAATAAACTTTACTTTCACTTTGCACAAAATCATTTTCTTGGAAATTATTTTCAATCAAAATTCAAATTGAATTCATTAGCAAAAATGATTGCATCTCGATTTTGATTGTTGCTAATGTTGTTTTGGTGTTTCTTCTTAGTGTAGTTTTGATTTTTAAAAAATGAGAAAAAATGTGCGATTGCCGGGAGTCGAACCCGGATCGAATGCTTGGAAGGCATCCATGCTGACCGTTACACCACAATCGCTCGAATTAAATTCATTTTATAGAAAAGATAAATAATCTAATTATTATATTGTCATATAGAATTTTTATATGTTACTTTCATTTTATTTCCTACAAAAATTATCCCAAATACATTTAATAACAACACAACACAACAACAACACACATTAACTAGATTTCTTATTATTATAATAAACTTTACTTTCACTTTGCACAAAATCATTTTCTTGGAAATTATTTTCAATCAAAATTCAAATTGAATTCATTAGCAAAAATGATTGCATCTCGATTTTGATTGTTGCTAATGTTGTTTTGGTTGTTTCTTAGTGTAGTTTTGATTTTTAAAAAATGAGAAAAAATGTGCGATTGCCGGGAGTCGAACCCGGATCGAATGCTTGGAAGGCATCCATGCTGACCGTTACACCACAATCGCTCGAATTAAATTCATTTTATAGAAAAGATAAATAATCTAATTATTATATTGTCATATAGAATTTTTATATGTTACTTTCATTTTATTTCCTACAAAAATTATCCCAAATACATTTAATAACAACACAACACAACAACAAACACATTAACTAGATTTCTTATTATTATAATAAACTTTACTTTCACTTTGCACAAAATCATTTTCTTGGAAATTATTTTCAATCAAAAATTCAAATTGAATTCATTAGCAAAAATGATTGCATCTCGATTTTGATTGTTGCTAATGTTGTTTTGGTTGTTTCTTAGTGTAGTTTTGATTTTTAAAAAATGAGAAAAAATGTGCGATTGCCGGGAGTCGAACCCGGATCGAATGCTTGGAAGGCATCCATGCTGACCGTTACACCACAATCGCTCGAATTAAATTCATTTTATAGAAAAGATAAATAATCTAATTATTATATTGTCATATAGAATTTTTATATGTTACTTTCATTTTATTTCCTACAAAAATTATCCCAAATACATTTAATAACAACACAACACAACAACAACACACATTAACTAGATTTCTTATTATTATAATAAACTTTACTTTCACTTTGCACAAAATCATTTTCTTGGAAATTATTTTCAATCAAAATTCAAATTGAATTCATTAGCAAAAATGATTGCATCTCGATTTTGATTGTTGCTAATGTTGTTTTGGTTGTTTCTTAGTGTAGTTTTGATTTTTAAAAAATGAGAAAAAATGTGCGATTGCCGGGAGTCGAACCCGGATCGAATGCTTGGAAGGCATCCATGCTGACCGTTACACCACAATCGCTCGAATTAAATTCATTTTATAGAAAAGATAAATAATCTAATTATTATATTGTCATATAGAATTTTTATATGTTACTTTCATTTTATTTCCTACAAAAATTATCCCAAATACATTTAATAACAACACAACACAACAACAACACACATTAACTAGATTTCTTATTATTATAATAAACTTTACTTTCACTTTGCACAAAATCATTTCTTGGAAATTATTTTCAATCAAAATTCAAATTGAATTCATTAGCAAAAATGATTGCATCTCGATTTTGATTGTTGCTAATGTTGTTTTGGTTGTTTCTTAGTGTAGTTTTGATTTTAAAAAAATGAGAAAAAATGTGCGATTGCCGGGAGTCGAACCCGGATCGAATGCTTGGAAGGCATCCATGCTGACCGTTACACCACAATCGCTCGAATTAAATTCATTTTATAGAAAAGATAAATAATCTAATTATTATATTGTCATATAGAATTTTTATATGTTACTTTCATTTTATTTCCTACAAAAATTATCCCAAATACATTTAATAACAACACAACACAACAACAACACACATTAACTAGATTTCTTATTATTATAATAAACTTTACTTTCACTTTGCACAAAATCATTTTCTTGGAAATTATTTTCAATCAAAATTCAAATTGAATTCATTAGCAAAAATGATTGCATCTCGATTTTGATTGTTGCTAATGTTGTTTTGGTTGTTTCTTAGTGTAGTTTTGATTTTTAAAAAATGAGAAAAAATGTGCGATTGCCGGGAGTCGAACCCGGATCGAATGCTTGGAAGGCATCCATGCTGACCGTTACACCACAATCGCTCGAATTAAATTCATTTTATAGAAAAGATAAATAATCTAATTATTATATTGTCATATAGAATTTTTATATGTTACTTTCATTTTATTTCCTACAAAAATTATCCCAAATACATTTAATAACAACACAACACAACAACAACACACATTAACTAGATTTCTTATTATTATAATAAACTTTACTTTCACTTTGCACAAAATCATTTTCTTGGAAATTATTTTCAATCAAAATTCAAATTGAATTCATTAGCAAAAATGATTGCATCTCGATTTTGATTGTTGCTAATGTTGTTTTGGTTGTTTCTTAGTGTAGTTTTGATTTTTAAAAAATGAGAAAAAAATGTGCGATTGCCGGGAGTCGAACCCGGATCGAATGCTTGGAAGGCATCCATGCTGACCGTTACACCACAATCGCTCGAATTAAATTCATTTTATAGAAAAGATAAATAATCTAATTATTATATTGTCATATAGAATTTTTATATGTTACTTTCATTTTATTTCCTACAAAATTATCCCAAATACATTTAATAACAACACAACACAACAACAACACACATTAACTAGATTTCTTATTATTATAATAAACTTTACTTTCACTTTGCACAAAATCATTTTCTTGGAAATTATTTTCAATCAAAATTCAAATTGAATTCATTAGCAAAAATGATTGCATCTCGATTTTGATTGTTGCTAATGTTGTTTTGGTTGTTTCTTAGTGTAGTTTTGATTTTTAAAAAATGAGAAAAAATGTGCGATTGCCGGGAGTCGAACCCGGATCGAATGCTTGGAAGGCATCCATGCTGACCGTTACACCACAATCGCTCGAATTAAATTCATTTTATAGAAAAGATAAATAATCTAATTATTATATTGTCATATAGAATTTTTATATGTTACTTTCATTTTATTTCCTACAAAAATTATCCCAAATACATTTAATAACAACACAACACAACAACAACACACATTAACTAGATTTCTTATTATTATAATAAACTTTACTTTCACTTTGCACAAAATCATTTTCTTGGAAATTATTTTCAATCAAAAAAATTGAATTCATTAGCAAAAATGATTGCATCTCGATTTTGATTGTTGCTAATGTTGTTTTGGTTGTTTCTTAGTGTAGTTTTGATTTTTAAAAAATGAGAAAAAATGTGCGATTGCCGGGAGTCGAACCCGGATCGAATGCTTGGAAGGCATCCATGCTGACCGTTACACCACAATCGCTCGAATTAAATTCATTTTATAGAAAAGATAAATAATCTAATTATTATATTGTCATATAGAATTTTTATATGTTACTTTCATTTTATTTCCTACAAAAATTATCCCAAATACATTTAATAACAACACAACACAACAACAACACACATTAACTAGATTTCTTATTATTATAATAAACTTTACTTTCACTTTGCACAAAATCATTTTCTTGGAAATTATTTTCAATCAAAATTCAAATTGAATTCATTAGCAAAAATGATTGCATCTCGATTTTGATTGTTGCTAATGTTGTTTTGGTTGTTTCTTAGTGTAGTTTTGATTTTTAAAAAATGAGAAAAAATGTGCGATTGCCGGGAGTCGAACCCGGATCGAATGCTTGGAAGGCATCCATGCTGACCGTTACACCACAATCGCTCGAATTAAATTCATTTTATAGAAAAGATAAATAATCTAATTATTATATTGTCATATAGAATTTTTATATGTTACTTTCATTTTATTTCCTACAAAAATTATCCCAAATACATTTAATAACAACACAACACAACAACAACACACATTAACTAGATTTCTTATTATTATAATAAACTTTACTTTCACTTTGCACAAAATCATTTTCTTGGAAATTATTTTCAATCAAAATTCAAATTGAATTCATTAGCAAAAATGATTGCATCTCGATTTTGATTGTTGCTAATGTTGTTTTGGTTGTTTCTTAGTGTAGTTTTGATTTTTAAAAAATGAGAAAAAATGTGCGATTGCCGGGAGTCGAACCCGGATCGAATGCTTGGAAGGCATCCATGCTGACCGTTACACCACAATCGCTCGAATTAAATTCATTTTATAGAAAAGATAAATAATCTAATTATTATATTGTCATATAGAATTTTTATATGTTACTTTCATTTTATTTCCTACAAAAATTATCCCAAATACATTTAATAACAACACAACACAACAACAACACACATTAACTAGATTTCTTATTATTATAATAAACTTTACTTTCACTTTGCACAAAATCATTTTCTTGGAAATTATTTTCAATCAAAATTCAAATTGAATTCATTAGCAAAAATGATTGCATCTCGATTTTGATTGTTGCTAATGTTGTTTTGGTTGTTTCTTAGTGTAGTTTTGATTTTTAAAAAATGAGAAAAAATGTGCGATTGCCGGGAGTCGAACCCGGATCGAATGCTTGGAAGGCATCCATGCTGACCGTTACACCACAATCGCTCGAATTAAATTCATTTTATAGAAAAGATAAATAATCTAATTATTATATTGTCATATAGAATTTTTATATGTTACTTTCATTTTATTTCCTACAAAAATTATCCCAAATACATTTAATAACAACACAACACAACAACAACACACATTAACTAGATTTCTTATTATTATAATAAACTTTACTTTCACTTTGCACAAAATCATTTTCTTGGAAATTATTTTCAATCAAAATTCAAATTGAATTCATTAGCAAAAATGATTGCATCTCGATTTTGATTGTTGCTAATGTTGTTTTGGTTGTTTCTTAGTGTAGTTTTGATTTTTAAAAAATGAGAAAAAATGTGCGATTGCCGGAGTCGAACCCGGATCGAATGCTTGGAAGGCATCCATGCTGACCGTTACACCACAATCGCTCGAATTAAATTCATTTTATAGAAAAGATAAATAATCTAATTATTATATTGTCATATAGAATTTTTATATGTTACTTTCATTTTATTTCCTACAAAAATTATCCCAAATACATTTAATAACAACACAACACAACAACAACACACATTAACTAGATTTCTTATTATTATAATAAACTTTACTTTCACTTTGCACAAAATCATTTTCTTGGAAATTATTTTCAATCAAAATTCAAATTGAATTCATTAGCAAAAATGATTGCATCTCGATTTTGATTGTTGCTAATGTTGTTTTGGTTGTTTCTTAGTGTAGTTTTGATTTTTAAAAAATGAGAAAAAATGTGCGATTGCCGGGAGTCGAACCCGGATCGAATGCTTGGAAGGCATCCATGCTGACCGTTACACCACAATCGCTCGAATTAAATTCATTTTATAGAAAAGATAAATAATCTAATTATTATATTGTCATATAGAATTTTTATATGTTACTTTCATTTTATTTCCTACAAAAATTATCCCAAATACATTTAATAACAACACAACACAACAACAACACACATTAACTAGATTTCTTATTATTATAATAAACTTTACTTTCACTTTGCACAAAATCATTTTCTTGGAAATTATTTTCAATCAAAATTCAAATTGAATTCATTAGCAAAAATGATTGCATCTCGATTTTGATTGTTGCTAATGTTGTTTTGGTTGTTTCTTAGTGTAGTTTTGATTTTTAAAAAATGAGAAAAAATGTGCGATTGCCGGGAGTCGAACCCGGATCGAATGCTTGGAAGGCATCCATGCTGACCGTTACACCACAATCGCTCGAATTAAATTCATTTTATAGAAAAGATAAATAATCTAATTATTATATTGTCATATAGAATTTTTATATGTTACTTTCATTTTATTTCCTACAAAAATTATCCCAAATACATTTAATAACAACACAACACAACAACAAACACATTAACTAGATTTCTTATTATTATAATAAACTTTACTTTCACTTTGCACAAAATCATTTTCTTGGAAATTATTTTCAATCAAAATTCAAATTGAATTCATTAGCAAAAATGATTGCATCTCGATTTTGATTGTTGCTAATGTTGTTTTGGTTGTTTCTTAGTGTAGTTTTGATTTTTAAAAAATGAGAAAAAATGTGCGATTGCCGGGAGTCGAACCCGGATCGAATGCTTGGAAGGCATCCATGCTGACCGTTACACCACAATCGCTCGAATTAAATTCATTTTATAGAAAAGATAAATAATCTAAATTATTATATTGTCATATAGAATTTTTATATGTTACTTTCATTTTATTTCCCTACAAAAATTATCCCAAATACATTTAATAACAACACAACACAACAACACACACATTAACTAGATTTCTATTTATTATAATAAACTTTACTTTCACTTTGCACAAAATCATTTTCTTGGAAATTATTTTCAATCAAAATTCAAATTGAATTCATTAGCAAAAATGATTGCATCTCGATTTTGATTGTTGCTAATGTTGTTTTGGTTGTTTCTTAGTGTAGTTTTGATTTTTAAAAAATGAGAAAAAATGTGCGATTGCCGGGAGTCGAACCCGGATCGAATGCTTGGAAGGCATCCATGCTGACCGTTACACCACAATCGCTCGAATTAAATTCATTTTATAGAAAAGATAAATAATCTAATTATTATATTGTCATATAGAATTTTTATATGTTACTTTCATTTTATTTCCTACAAAAATTATCCCAAATACATTTAATAACAACACAACACAACAACAACACACATTAACTAGATTTCTTATTATTATAATAAACTTTACTTTCACTTTGCACAAAATCATTTTCTTGGAAATTATTTTCAATCAAAATTCAAATTGAATTCATTAGCAAAAATGATTGCATCTCGATTTTGATTGTTGCTAATGTTGTTTTGGTTGTTTCTTAGTGTAGTTTTGATTTTTAAAAAAATGAGAAAAAATGTGCGATTGCCGGGAGTCGAACCCGGATCGAATGCTTGGAAGGCATCCATGCTGACCGTTACACCACAATCGCTCGAATTAAATTCATTTTATAGAAAAGATAAATAATCTAATTATTATATTGTCATATAGAATTTTTATATGTTACTTTCATTTTATTTCCTACAAAAATTATCCCAAATACATTTAATAACAACACAACACAACAACAACACACATTAACTAGATTTCTTATTATTATAATAAACTTTACTTTCACTTTGCACAAAATCATTTTCTTGGAAATTATTTTCAATCAAAATTCAAATTGAATTCATTAGCAAAAATGATTGCATCTCGATTTTGATTGTTGCTAATGTTGTTTTGGTTGTTTCTTAGTGTAGTTTTGATTTTTAAAAAATGAGAAAAAATGTGCGATTGCCGGGAGTCGAACCCGGATCGAATGCTTGGAAGGCATCCATGCTGACCGTTACACCACAATCGCTCGAATTAAATTCATTTTATAGAAAAGATAAATAATCTAATTATTATATTGTCATATAGAATTTTTATATGTTACTTTCATTTTATTTCCTACAAAAATTATCCCAAATACATTTAATAACAACACAACACAACAACAACACACATTAACTAGATTTCTTATTATAATAAACTTTACTTTCACTTTGCACAAAATCATTTTCTTGGAAATTATTTTCAATCAAAATTCAAATTGAATTCATTAGCAAAAATGATTGCATCTCGATTTTGATTGTTGCTAATGTTGTTTTGGTTGTTTCTTAGTGTAGTTTTGATTTTTAAAAAATGAGAAAAAATGTGCGATTGCCGGGAGTCGAACCCGGATCGAATGCTTGGAAGGCATCCATGCTGACCGTTACACCACAATCGCTCGAATTAAATTCATTTTATAGAAAAGATAAATAATCTAATTATTATATTGTCATATAGAATTTTTATATGTTACTTTCATTTTATTCCTACAAAAATTATCCCAAATACATTTAATAACAACACAAACACAACACAACACACATTAACTAGATTTCTTATTATTATAATAAACTTTACTTTCACTTTGCACAAAATCATTTTCTTGGAAATTATTTTCAATCAAAATTCAAATTGAATTCATTAGCAAAAATGATTGCATCTCGATTTTGATTGTTGCTAATGTTGTTTTGGTTGTTTCTTAGTGTAGTTTTGATTTTTAAAAAATGAGAAAAAATGTGCGATTGCCGGGAGTCGAACCCGGATCGAATGCTTGGAAGGCATCCATGCTGACCGTTACACCACAATCGCTCGAATTAAATTCATTTTATAGAAAAGATAAATAATCTAAATTATATATTGTCATATAGAATTTTTATATGTTACTTTCATTTTATTTCCTACAAAAATTATCCCAAATACATTTAATAACAACACAACACAACAACAACACACATTAACTAGATTTCTTATTATTATAATAAACTTTACTTTCACTTTGCACAAAATCATTTTCTTGGAAATTATTTTCAATCAAAATTCAAATTGAATTCATTAGCAAAAATGATTGCATCTCGATTTTGATTGTTGCTAATGTTGTTGGTTGTTTTTCTTAGTGTAGTTTTGATTTTTAAAAAATGAGAAAAAATGTGCGATTGCCGGGAGTCGAACCCGGATCGAATGCTTGGAAGGCATCCATGCTGACCGTTACACCACAATCGCTCGAATTAAATTCATTTTATAGAAAGATAAATAATCTAATTATTATATTGTCATATAGAATTTTTATATGTTACTTTCATTTTATTTCCTACAAAAATTATCCCAAATACATTTAATAACAACACAACACAACAACAACACACATTAACTAGATTTCTTATTATTATAATAAACTTTACTTTCACTTTGCACAAAATCATTTTCTTGGAAATTATTTTCAATCAAAATTCAAATTGAATTCATTAGCAAAAATGATTGCATCTCGATTTTGATTGTTGCTAATGTTGTTTTGGTTGTTTCTTAGTGTAGTTTTGATTTTTAAAAAATGAGAAAAAATGTGCGATTGCCGGGAGTCGAACCCGGATCGAATGCTTGGAAGGCATCCATGCTGACCGTTACACCACAATCGCTCGAATTAAATTCATTTTATAGAAAAGATAAATAATCTAATTATTATATTGTCATATAGAATTTTATATGTTACTTTCATTTTATTTCCTACAAAAATTATCCCAAATACATTTAATAACAACACAACACAACAACAACACATTAACTAGATTTCTTATTATTATAATAAACTTTACTTTCACTTTGCACAAAATCATTTTCTTGGAAATTATTTTCAATCAAAATTCAAATTGAATTCATTAGCAAAAATGATTGCATCTCGATTTTGATTGTTGCTAATGTTGTTTTGGTTGTTTCTTAGTGTAGTTTTGATTTTTAAAAAATGAGAAAAAATGTGCGATTGCCGGGAGTCGAACCCGGATCGAATGCTTGGAAGGCATCCATGCTGACCGTTACACCACAATCGCTCGAATTAAATTCATTTTATAGAAAAGATAAATAATCTAATTATTATATTGTCATATAGAATTTTTATATGTTACTTTCATTTTATTTCCTACAAAAATTATCCCAAATACATTTAATAACAACACAACACAACAACAACACACATTAACTAGATTTCTTATTATTATAATAAACTTTACTTTCACTTTGCACAAAATCATTTTCTTGGAAATTATTTTCAATCAAAATTCAAATTGAATTCATTAGCAAAAATGATTGCATCTCGATTTTGATTGTTGCTAATGTTGTTTTGGTTGTTTCTTAGTGTAGTTTTGATTTTTAAAAAATGAAAAAAATGTGCGATTGCCGGGAGTCGAACCCGGATCGAATGCTTGGAAGGCATCCATGCTGACCGTTACACCACAATCGCTCGAATTAAATTCATTTTATAGAAAAGATAAATAATCTAATTATTATATTGTCATATAGAATTTTTATATGTTACTTTCATTTTATTTCCTACAAAAATTATCCCAAATACATTTAATAACAACACACACAACAACAACACACATTAACTAGATTTCTTATTATTATAATAAACTTTACTTTCACTTTGCACAAAATCATTTTCTTGGAAATTATTTTCAATCAAAATTCAAATTGAATTCATTAGCAAAAATGATTGCATCTCGATTTTGATTGTTGCTAATGTTGTTTTGGTTGTTTCTTAGTGTAGTTTTGATTTTTAAAAAATGAGAAAAAATGTGCGATTGCCGGGAGTCGAACCCGGATCGAATGCTTGGAAGGCATCCATGCTGACCGTTACACCACAATCGCTCGAATTAAATTCATTTTATAGAAAAGATAAATAATCTAATTATTATATTGTCATATAGAATTTTTATATGTTACTTTCATTTTATTTCCTACAAAAATTATCCCAAATACATTTAATAACAACACAACACAACAACAACACACATTAACTAGATTTCTTATTATTATAATAAACTTTACTTTCACTTTGCACAAAATCATTTTCTTGGAAATTATTTTCAATCAAAATTCAAATTGAATTCATTAGCAAAAATGATTGCATCTCGATTTTGATTGTTGCTAATGTTGTTTTGGTTGTTTCTTAGTGTAGTTTTGATTTTTAAAAAATGAGAAAAAATGTGCGATTGCCGGGAGTCGAACCCGGATCGAATGCTTGGAAGGCATCCATGCTGACCGTTACACCACAATCGCTCGAATTAAATTCATTTTATAGAAAAGATAAATAATCTAATTATTATATTGTCATATAGAATTTTTATATGTTACTTTCATTTTATTTCCTACAAAAATTATCCCAAATACATTTAATAACAACACAACACAACAACAACACACATTAACTAGATTTCTTATTATTATAATAAACTTTACTTTCACTTTGCACAAAATCATTTTCTTGGAAATTATTTTCAATCAAAATTCAAATTGAATTCATTAGCAAAAATGATTGCATCTCGATTTTGATTGTTGCTAATGTTGTTTTGGTTGTTTCTTAGTGTAGTTTTGATTTTTAAAAAATGAGAAAAAATGTGCGATTGCCGGGAGTCGAACCCGGATCGAATGCTTGGAAGGCATCCATGCTGACCGTTACACCACAATCGCTCGAATTAAATTCATTTTATAGAAAAGATAAATAATCTAATTATTATATTGTCATATAGAATTTTTATATGTTACTTTCATTTTATTTCCTACAAAAATTATCCCAAATACATTTAATAACAACACAACACAACAACAACACACATTAACTAGATTTCTTATTATTATAATAAACTTTACTTTCACTTTGCACAAAATCATTTTCTTGGAAATTATTTTCAATCAAAATTCAAATTGAATTCATTAGCAAAAATGATTGCATCTCGATTTTGATTGTTGCTAATGTTGTTTTGGTTGTTTCTTAGTGTAGTTTTGATTTTTAAAAAATGAGAAAAAATGTGCGATTGCCGGGAGTCGAACCCGGATCGAATGCTTGGAAGGCATCCATGCTGACCGTTACACCACAATCGCTCGAATTAAATTCATTTTATAGAAAAGATAAATAATCTAATTATTATATTGTCATATAGAATTTTTTATGTTACTTTCATTTTATTTCCTACAAAAATTATCCCAAATACATTTAATAACAACACAACACAACAACAACACACATTAACTAGATTTCTTTATTATAATAAACTTTACTTTCACTTTGCACAAAATCATTTTCTTGGAAATTATTTTCAATCAAAATTCAAATTGAATTCATTAGCAAAAATGATTGCATCTCGATTTTGATTGTTGCTAATGTTGTTTTGGTTGTTTCTTAGTGTAGTTTTGATTTTTAAAAAATGAGAAAAAATGTGCGATTGCCGGGAGTCGAACCCGGATCGAATGCTTGGAAGGCATCCATGCTGACCG
>JACMZG010000969.1:0-13295 GCA_018340805.1 Microvelia longipes
TAATATTCTACTACCAATACATTTTCTCAAGTTGCCAAAAGCACTTTTCATATCACTACAATAATAATTTACGTCTGTAAAAAATCTCACAAATAAATCTTCAATTAATTCTTCACTAATTACTCCCATATCAAAAAAATGTTCAATGTAAATTTAAGCAATTTGATAGTTGGGAAACTAGTTTCAATAGAAATAATTAAATAATAAATAATTTAATACTCAATTAATATGGATTATGTAATACATTATTTTGAGTAATAATAAATTTTAATAAATTCATAAATATCCACACCGAATGAAATACACCTACAAAAGCCAAACACATCTCACTCATTGATATTATTAAGACACTAAATAAATATTTAAAAATCATATTAATAAAATATCGGAAATCAATTTTACTGACACAGTCAAGATTCAATATAAATATCAATACTTTGAATTTATTAAGTAATTAGCTAGACTTTCAATTTTCTTTATAAGCAATGAAAACCTATATTATTTTATATGTATATTTATATATATATTTTGAGAATAATAATTATAAATAACGCTTAATACGAGTCTTAATACAATTGATAATATTTGTTAAAAAATGAGTAAATTTTAACGATTTATTATCAAATTAAAAATTATAAGCATTAATTTAATATGTGTTTTGCGATGTTTTCGATTCATATTCTCGTATTATTAATTGAAACGTATATTAACCCGAATCTCAAAGTGTTTTAACAATTGTTAAATCTAAGACTTGGTTATTTTTTCCAATGAAAATTAATTATAAAACGCAAATACACAAGTAGAATTCGCACAAAAAACAAATTAAATAAACTAAACATTAATAATTTATTTTTGTTTGTTTCAACCACTAATCTAAAAAATAACGAATATAAAATTGAACTAACATATAACAAAACAAAACTAGAACAATAACAATTTTTTTTGATTTTTTTTGATTTTTTATTTCAACAAACAAAGCAATCTAAATATAAATAACTGAAACAATAAATAACAACATCTAACATTATTAAACAATTTTTGTCATGTATTTTGATTTGGATTTACTAAGTAAAATTAAGAACCATATAATCAATGAAACAATCGACGATAATTTGTTTTATCCTTAATGAAATCTTTCAAAGCAGAAATAGAATGCTTAATTAGTTTCATATCTACATCTCGCAAATTGTACTTTTCGTAGTTATGAGGCAAATCTGATAGAGGAAACCATTTGATGTATTCTACCTTGTGGAACATTTGGTAACATATAAATATTCATATCAATATTTGGTATGACATAATATCTATTTTTAATACCATATTGAGTCAAATCAAAAGAAAGAGATTCATCTATATATTTACTAATATTAACACCAATTTCCTCATATGTTTCTCTAATTGCACATTCAACTAATGATGAATCTGATTCTTCAACTTTACCCCCAGGAAATATTAGATAATCATTGAATATACCTTTCGTCAATACAACATTTTCACATTTTGAATCAAGTAGAATCACTTTACAACGTGGAATTGTTTTACGACTACTCATCCATTCTTCATATTCTTTATCAATATTTATTCCGTCGGGCAAAATCTCTAAAAGATAAATTTTAATTTCATCTAGAAAATACTTTCTTTAGATGGTTTCAATTTTAAATTTTTTAAATCCAAATAATACCAATACATTTTCTCAAGTTGCCAAAAGCACTTTTTCATATCACTACAATAATAATTTACGTCTGTAAAAAATCTCACAAATAAATCTTCAATTAATTCTTCACTAATTACTCCCATATCAATAAAATGTTCAATGTAAATTTAAGCAATTTGATAGTTGGGAAACTAGTTTCAATAGAAATAATTAATAATAAATAATTTAATACTCAATTAATATTGGATTATGTAATACATTATTTTGAGTAATAATAAATTTTAATAAATTCATAAATATCCACACCGAATGAAATACACCTACAAAAGCCAAACACATCTCACTCATTGATACTTATTAAGACACTAAATAAATATTTAAAAATCATATTAATAAAATATCGGAAATCAATTTTACTGACAGTCAAGATTCAATATAAATATCAATACTTTGAATTTATTAAGTAATTAGCTAGACTTTCAATTTCTTTATAAGCAATGAAAACCTATATTATTTTATATGTATATTTATATATATATATATTTGAGAATAATAATTATAAATAACGCTTAATACGAGTCTTAATACAATTGATAATATTTGTTAAAAATATGAGTAAATTTTAACGATTTATTATTCAAATTAAAAATTATAAGCATTAATTTAATATGTGTTTTGCGATGTTTTCGATTCATATTCTCGTATTATTAATTGAAACGTATATTAACCCGAATCTCAAAGTGTTTAACAATTGATTAGAAATCTAAGACTGGTTATTTTTTTCCAATGAAAATTAATTATAAAACGCAAATACACAAGTAGAATTCGCACAAAAAACAAATTAAATAAACTAAACATTAATAATTTATTTTTGTTTGTTTCAACCACTAATCTAAAAAATAACGAATATAAAATTGAACTAACATATAACAAAACAAACTAGAACAATAACAATTTTTTTGATTTTTTTTTTGATTTTTTATTTCAACAAACAAAGCAATCTAAATATAAATAACTGAAACAATAAATAACAACATCTAACATTATTAAACAATTTTTGTCATGTATTTTGATTTGGATTTACTAAGTAAAATTAAGAACCATATAATCAATGAAACAATCGACGATAATTTGTTTTATCCTTAATGAAATCTTTCAAAGCAGAAATAGAATGCTTAATTAGTTTCATATCTACATCTCGCAAATTGTACTTTTCGTAGTTATGAGGCAAATCTGATAGAGGAAACCATTTGATGTATTCTACCTCTTGTGGAACATTTGGTAACATATAAATATTCATATCAATATTTGGTATGACATAATATCTATTTTTAATACCATATTGAGTCAAATCAAAAGAAAGAGATTCATCTATATATTTACTAATATTAACACCAATTTCCTCATATGTTTCTCTAATTGCACATTCAACTAATGATGAATCTGATTCTTCAACTTTACCCCCAGGAAATATTAGATAATCATTGAATATACCTTTCGTCAATACAACATTTTCACATTTTGAATCAAGTAGAATCACTTTACAACGTGGAATTGTTTTACGACTACTCATCCATTCTTCATATTCTTTATCAATATTTATTCCGTCGGGCAAAATCTCTAAAAGATAAATTTTAATTTCATCTAGAAATTGTTTCATACTTTCTTTAGATGGTTTCAATTTTAAATTTTTTAAATCCAAATAATACCAATACATTTTCTCAAGTTGCCAAAAGCACTTTTTCATATCAATAATAATTTACGTCTGTAAAAAATCTCACAAATAAATCTTCAATTAATTCTTCACTAATTACTCCCATATCAATAAAATTCAATGTAAATTTAAGCAATTTGATAGTTGGGAAACTAGTTTCAATAGAAATAATTAAATAATAAATAATTTAATACTCAATTAATATTGGATTATGTAATACATTATTTTGAGTAATAATAAATTTTAATAAATTCATAAATATCCACACCGAATGAAATACACCTACAAAAGCCAAACACATCTCACTCATTGATACTTATTAAGACACTAAATAAATATTTAAAAATCATATTAATAAAATATCGGAAATCAATTTTACTGACAGTCAAGATTCAATATAAATATCAATACTTTGAATTTATTAAGTAATTAGCTAGACTTTCAATTTCTTTATAAGCAATGAACCTATATTATTTTATGTATATTTATATATATATTTGAGAATAATAATTATAAATAACGCTTAATACGAGTCTTAATACAATTGATAATATTTGTTAAAAAATATGAGTAAATTTTAACGATTTATTATTCAAATTAAAAATTATAAGCATTAATTTAATATGTGTTTTGCGATGTTTTCGATTCATATTCTCGTATTATTAATTGAAACGTATATTAACCCGAATCTCAAAGTGTTTTAACAATTGATTAGAAATCTAAGACTGGTTATTTTTTCCAATGAAAATTAATTATAAAACGCAAATACACAAGTAGAATTCGCACAAAAAACAAATTAAATAAACTAAACATTAATAATTTATTTTTGTTTGTTTCAACCACTAATCTAAAAAATAACGAATATAAAATTGAACTAACATATAACAAAACAAAACTAGAACAATAACAATTTTTTTTGATTTTTTTTTGATTTTTTATTTCAACAAACAAAGCAATCTAAATATAAATAACTGAAACAATAAATAACAACATCTAACATTATTAAACAATTTTTGTCATGTATTTTGATTTGGATTTACTAAGTAAAATTAAGAACCATATAATCAATGAAACAATCGACGATAATTTGTTTTATCCTTAATGAAATCTTTCAAAGCAGAAATAGAATGCTTAATTAGTTTCATATCTACATCTCGCAAATTGTACTTTTCGTAGTTATGAGGCAAATCTGATAGAGGAAACCATTTGATGTATTCTACCTCTTGTGGAACATTTGGTAACATATAAATATTCATATCAATATTTGGTATGACATAATATCTATTTTTAATACCATATTGAGTCAAATCAAAAGAAAGAGATTCATCTATATATTTACTAATATTAACACCAATTTCCTCATATGTTTCTCTAATTGCACATTCAACTAATGATGAATCTGATTCTTCAACTTTACCCCCAGGAAATATTAGATAATCATTGAATATACCTTTCGTCAATACAACATTTTCACATTTTGAATCAAGTAGAATCACTTTACAACGTGGAATTGTTTTACGACTACTCATCCATTCTTCATATTCTTTATCAATATTTATTCCGTCGGGCAAAATCTCTAAAAGATAAATTTTAATTTCATCTAGAAATTGTTTCATACTTTCTTTAGATGGTTTCAATTTTAAATTTTTTAAATCCAAATAATACCAATACATTTTCTCAAGTTGCCAAAAGCACTTTTTCATATCACTACAATAATAATTTACGTCTGTAAAAAATCTCACAAATAAATCTTCAATTAATTCTTCACTAATTACTCCCATATCAATAAAATGTTCAATGTAAATTTAAGCAATTTGATAGTTGGGAAACTAGTTTCAATAGAAATAATTAAATAATAAATAATTTAATACTCAATTAATATTGGATTATGTAATACATTATTTTGAGTAATAATAAATTTTAATAAATTCATAAATATCCACACCGAATGAAATACACCTACAAAAGCCAAACACATCTCACTCATTGATACTTATTAAGACACTAAATAAATATTTAAAAATCATATTAATAAAATATCGGAAATCAATTTTACTGACAGTCAAGATTCAATATAAATATCAATACTTTGAATTTATTAAATAATTAGCTAGACTTTCAATTTCTTTATAAGCAATGAAAACCTATATTATTTTATGTATATTTATATATATATTTGAGAATAATAATTATAAATAACGCTTAATACGAGTCTTAATACAATTGATAATATTTGTTAAAAATATGAGTAAATTTTAACGATTTATTATTCAAATTAAAAATTATAAGCATTAATTTAATATGTGTTTTGCGATGTTTTCGATTCATATTCTCGTATTATTAATTGAAACGTATATTAACCCGAATCTCAAAGTGTTTTAACAATTGATTAGAAATCTAAGACTGGTTATTTTTCCAATGAAAATTAATTATAAAACGCAAATACACAAGTAGAATTCGCACAAAAAACAAATTAAATAAACTAAACATTAATAATTTATTTTTGTTTGTTTCAACCACTAATCTAAAAAATAACGAATATAAAATTGAACTAACATATAACAAAACAAAACTAGAACAATAACAATTTTTTTTGATTTTTTTGATTTTTTTATTTCAACAAACAAAGCAATCTAAATATAAATAACTGAAACAATAAATAACAACATCTAACATTATTAAACAATTTTTGTCATGTATTTTGATTTGGATTTACTAAGTAAAATTAAGAACCATATAAATCAATGAAACAATCGACGATAATTTGTTTTATCCTTAATGAAATCTTTCAAAGCAGAAATAGAATGCTTAATTAGTTTCATATCTACATCTCGCAAATTGTACTTTTCGTAGTTATGAGGCAAATCTGATAGAGGAAACCATTTGATGTATTCTACCTCTTGTGGAACATTTGGTAACATATAAATATTCATATCAATATTTGGTATGACATAATATCTATTTTTAATACCATATTGAGTCAAATCAAAAGAAGAGATTCATCTATATATTTACTAATATTAACACCAATTTCCTCATATGTTTCTCTAATTGCACATTCAACTAATGATGAATCTGATTCTTCAACTTTACCCCCAGGAAATATTAGATAATCATTGAATATACCTTTCGTCAATACAACATTTTCACATTTTGAATCAAGTAGAATCACTTTACAACGTGGAATTGTTTTACGACTACTCATCCATTCTTCATATTCTTTATCAATATTTATTCCGTCGGGCAAAATCTCTAAAAGATAAATTTTAATTTCATCTAGAATTGTTTCATACTTTCTTTAGATGGTTTCAATTTTAAATTTTTTAAATCCAAATAATACCAATACATTTTCTCAAGTTGCCAAAAGCACTTTTTCATATCACTACAATAATAATTTACGTCTGTAAAAAATCTCACAAATAAATCTTCAATTAATTCTTCACTAATTACTCCCATATCAATAAAATGTTCAATGTAAATTTAAGCAATTTGATAGTTGGGAAACTAGTTTCAATAGAAATAATTAATTAATAAATAATTTAATACTCAATTAATATTGGATTATGTAATACATTATTTTGAGTAATAATAAATTTTAATAAATTCATAAATCCACACCGAATGAAATACACCTACAAAAGCCAAACACATCTCACTCATTGATACTTATTAAGACACTAAATAAATATTTAAAAATCATATTAATAAAATATCGGAAATCAATTTTACTGACACAGTCAAGATTCAATATAAATATCAATACTTTGAATTTAATTTAAAGTAATTAGCTAGACTTTCAATTTCTTTATAAGCAATGAAAACCTATATTATTTTATGTATATTTATATATATATTTGAGAATAATAATTATAAATAACGCTTAATACGAGTCTTAATACAATTGATAATATTTGTTAAAAATATGAGTAAATTTTAACGATTTATATTCAAATTAAAAATTATAAGCATTAATTTAATATGTGTTTTGCGATGTTTTCGATTCATATTCGTATTATTAATTGAAACGTATATTAACCCGAATCTCAAAGTGTTTTAACAATTGATTAGAAATCTAAGACTTTGGTTATTTTTTCCAATGAAAATTAATTATAAAACGCAAATACACAAGTAGAATTCGCACAAAAAAACAAATTAAATAAACTAAACATTAATAATTTATTTTTGTTTGTTTCAACCACTAATCTAAAAAACGAATATAAAATTGAACTAACATATAACAAAACAAAACTAGAACAATAACAATTTTTTTTTGATTTTTTTTGATTTTTTATTTCAACAAACAAAGCAATCTAAATATAAATAACTGAACAATAAATAACAACATCTAACATTATTAAACAATTTTTGTCATGTATTTTGATTTGGATTTACTAAGTAAAATTAAGAACCATATAATCAATGAAACAATCGACGATAATTTGTTTTATCCTTAATGAAATCTTTCAAAGCAGAAATAGAATGCTTAATTAGTTTCATATCTACATCTCGCAAATTGTACTTTTCGTAGTTATGAGGCAAATCTGATAGAGGAAACCATTTGATGTATCTACCTCTTGTGGAACATTTGGTAACATATAAATATTCATATCAATATTTGGTATGACATAATATCTATTTTTAATACCATATTGAGTCAAATCAAAAGAAAGAGATTCATCTATATATTTACTAATATTAACACCAATTTCCTCATATGTTTCTCTAATTGCACATTCAACTAATGATGAATCTGATTCTTCAACTTTACCCCCAGGAAATATTAGATAATCATTGAATATACCTTTCGTCAATACAACATTTTCACATTTTGAATCAAGTAGAATCACTTTACAACGTGGAATTGTTTTACGACTACTCATCCATTCTTCATATTCTTTATCAATATTTATTCCGTCGGGCAAAATCTCTAAAAGATAAATTTTAATTTCATCTAGGAATTGTTTCATACTTTCTTTAGATGGTTTCAATTTTAAATTTTTTAAATCCAAATAATACCAATACATTTTCTCAAGTTGCCAAAAGCACTTTTTCATATCACTACAAAATAATTTACGTCTGTAAAAAATCTCACAAAAATCTTCAATTAATTCTTCACTAATTACTCCCATATCAATAAAATGTTCAATGTAAATTTAAGCAATTTGATAGTTGGGAAACTAGTTTCAATAGAAATAATTAATTAATAAATAATTTAATACTCAATTAATATTGGATTATGTAATACATTATTTTGAGTAATAATAAATTTTAATAAATTCATAAATATCCACACCGAATGAAATACACCTACAAAAGCCAAACACATCTCACTCATTGATACTTATTAAGACACTAAATAAATATTTAAAAATCATATTAATAAAATATCGGAAATCAATTTTACTGACACAGTCAAGATTCAATATAAATATCAATACTTTGAAGAATTTATTAAGTAATTAGCTAGACTTTCAATTTCTTTATAAGCAATGAAAACCTATATTATTTTATATGTATATTTATATATATATTTGAGAATAATAATTATAAATAACGCTTAATACGAGTCTTAATACAATTGATAATATTTGTTAAAAATATGAGTAAATTTTAACGATTTATATTCAAATTAAAAATTATAAGCATTAATTTAATATGTGTTTTGCGATGTTTTCGATTCATATTCTCGTATTATTAATTGAAACGTATATTAACCCGAATCTCAAAGTGTTTTAACAATTGATTAGAAATCTAAGACTTTGGTTATTTTTTCCAATGAAAATTAATTATAAAACGCAAATACACAGTAGAATTCGCACAAAAAACAAATTAAATAAACTAAACATTAATAATTTATTTTTGTTTGTTTCAACCACTAATCTAAAAAATAACGAATATAAAATTGAACTAACATATAACAAAACAAAACTAGAACAATAACAATTTTTTTTGATTTTTTTTTTGATTTTTTATTTCAACAAACAAAGCAATCTAAATATAAATAACTGAAACAATAAATAACAACATCTAACATTATTAAACAATTTTTGTCATGTATTTTGATTTGGATTTACTAAGTAAAATTAAGAACCATATAATCAATGAAACAATCGACGATAATTTGTTTTATCCTTAATGAAATCTTTCAAAGCAGAAATAGAATGCTTAATTAGTTTCATATCTACATCTCGCAAATTGTACTTTTCGTAGTTATGAGGCAAATCTGATAGAGGAAACCATTTGATGTATTCTACCTCTTGTGGAACATTTGGTAACATATAAATATTCATATCAATATTTGGTATGACATAATATCTATTTTTAATACCATATTGAGTCAAATCAAAAGAAAGAGATTCATCTATATATTTACTAATATTAACACCAATTTCCTCATATGTTTCTCTAATTGCACATTCAACTAATGATGAATCTGATTCTTCAACTTTACCCCCAGGAAATATTAGATAATCATTGAATATACCTTTCGTCAATACAACATTTTCACATTTTGAATCAAGTAGAATCACTTTACAACGTGGAATTGTTTTACGACTACTCATCCATTCTTCATATTCTTTATCAATATTTATTCCGTCGGGCAAAATCTCTAAAAGATAAATTTTAATTTCATCTAGGAATTGTTTCATACTTTCTTTAGATGGTTTCAATTTTAAATTTTTTAAATCCAAATAATACCAATACATTTTCTCAAGTTGCCAAAAGCACTTTTTCATATCACTACAATAATAATTTACGTCTGTAAAAAATCTCACAAATAAATCTTCAATTAATTCTTCACTAATTACTCCCATATCAATAAAATGTTCAATGTAAATTTAAGCAATTTGATAGTTGGGAAACTAGTTTCAATAGAAATAATTAATTAATAAATAATTTAATACTCAATTAATATTGGATTATGTAATACATTATTTTGAGTAATAATAAATTTTAATAAATTCATAAATATCCACACCGAATGAAATACACCTACAAAAGCCAAACACATCTCACTCATTGATACTTATTAAGACACTAAATAAATATTTAAAAATCATATTAATAAAATATCGGAAATCAATTTTACTGACACAGTCAAGATTCAATATAAATATCAATACTTTGAATTTATTAAGTAATTAGCTAGACTTTCAATTTCTTTATAAGCAATGAAAACCTATATTATTTTATATGTATATTTATATATATATTTGAGAATAATAATTATAAATAACGCTTAATACGAGTCTTAATACAATTGATAATATTTGTTAAAAATATGAGTAAATTTTAACGATTTATATTCAAATTAAAAATTATAAGCATTAATTTAATATGTCTTTTGCGATGTTTTCGATTCATATTCTCGTATTATTAATTGAAACGTATATTAACCCGAATCTCAAAGTGTTTTAACAATTGATTAGAAATCTAAGACTTTGGTTATTTTTTCCAATGAAAATTAATTATAAAACGCAAATACACAAGTAGAATTCGCACAAAAAACAAATTAAATAAACTAAACATTAATAATTTATTTTTGTTGTTTCAACCACTAATCTAAAAAATAACGAATATAAAATTGAACTAACATAAACAAAACAAAACTAGAACAATAACAATTTTTTTTTTTTTTTTGATTTTTATTTCAACAAACAAAGCAATCTAAATATAAATAACTGAAACAATAAATAACAACATCTAACATTATTAAACAATTTTTGTCATGTATTTTGATTTGGATTTACTAAGTAAAATTAAGAACCATATAATCAATGAAACAATCGACGATAATTTGTTTTATCCTTAATGAAATCTTTCAAAGCAGAAATAGAATGCTTAATTAGTTTCATATCTACATCTCGCAAATTGTACTTTTCGTAGTTATGAGGCAAATCTGATAGAGGAAACCATTTGATGTATTCTACCTCTTGTGGAACATTTGGTAACATATAAATATTCATATCAATATTTGGTATGACATAATATCTATTTTTAATACCATATTGAGTCAAATCAAAAGAAAGAGATTCATCTATATATTTACTAATATTAACACCAATTTCCTCATATGTTTCTCTAATTGCACATTCAACTAATGATGAATCTGATTCTTCAACTTTACCCCCAGGAAATATTAGATAATCATTGAATATACCTTTCGTCAATACAACATTTTCACATTTTGAATCAAGTAGAATCACTTTACAACGTGGAATTGTTTTTACGACTACTCATCCATTCTTCATATTCTTTATCAATATTTATTCCGTCGGGCAAAATCTCTAAAAGATAAATTTTAATTTCATCTAGAATTGTTTCATACTTTCTTTAGATGGTTTCAATTTTAAATTTTTTAAATCCAAATAATACCAATACATTTTCTCAAGTTGCCAAAAGCACTTTTTCATATCACTACAATAATAATTTACGTCTGTAAAAAATCTCACAAATAAATCTTCAATTAATTCTTCACTAATTACTCCCATATCAATAAAATGTTCAATGTAAATTTAAGCAATTTGATAGTTGGGAAACTAGTTTCAATAGAAATAATTAAATAATAAATAATTTAATACTCAATTAATATTGGATTATGTAATACATTATTTTGAGTAATAATAAATTTTAATAAATTCATAAATATCCACACCGAATGAAATACACCTACAAAAGCCAAACACATCTCACTCATTGATACTTATTAAGACACTAAATAAATATTTAAAAATCATATTAATAAAATATCGGAAATCAATTTTACTGACACAGTCAAGATTCAATATAAATATCAATACTTTGAATTTATTAAGTAATTAGCTAGACTTTCAATTTCTTTATAAGCAATGAAAACCTATATTATTTTATATGTATATTTATATATATATTTGAGAATAATAATTATAAATAACGCTTAATACGAGTCTTAATACAATTGATAATATTTGTTAAAAATGAGTAAATTTTAACGATTTATATTCAAATTAAAAATTATAAGCATTAATTTAATATGTGTTTTGCGATGTTTTCGATTCATATTCTCGTATTATTAATTGAAACGTATATTAACCCGAATCTCAAAGTGTTTTAACAATTGATTAGAAATCTAAGACTGGTTATTTTTTCCAATGAAAATTAATTATAAAACGCAAATACACAAGTAGAATTCGCACAAAAAACAAATTAAATAAACTAAACATTAATAATTTATTTTTGTTTGTTTCAACCACTAATCTAAAAAATAACGAATATAAAATTGAACTAACATATAACAAAACAAACTAGAACAATAACAATTTTTTTTGATTTTTTTTTGATTTTTTTTCAACAAACAAAGCAATCTAAATATAAATAACTGAAACAATAAATAACAACATCTAACATTATTAAACAATTTTTGTCATGTATTTTGATTTGGATTTACTAAGTAAAATTAAGAACCATATAATCAATGAAACAATCGACGATAATTTGTTTTCCTTAATGAAATCTTTCAAAGCAGAAATAGAATGCTTAATTAGTTTCATATCTACATCTCGCAAATTGTACTTTTCGTAGTTATGAGGCAAATCTGATAGAGGAAACCATTTGATGTATTCTACCTCTTGTGGAACATTTGGTAACATAAATTTCATATCATATTTGTATGACATAATATCTATTTATACCATATTGAGTCAGTGTGCATATGAGCGCACCTTTACCAAAACCCGATCCCCCCTGTAGTTTTGATTTTTTTTTTGGTTCTGATTTTTGGGTTTGATTTTTGGTTTGAATTTCGAATTTTCATAGGTTTTGAAAATTGGACATGAAAATTTTTTTTTCGAATTTGGATTTTGATGTCCGAAAATCGTTTGGAAGTTCGATTTCGAAATTTTTTTTTCAAATTTTGCGGTCATTTTAATCGTATGATTTTGAGGTTGT
>JACMZG010000096.1:0-13189 GCA_018340805.1 Microvelia longipes
TTTCTATTTCTATTGAAAATGAAAATGTTAATTTAGTTGAATTGGTTGTGATTTGAAATAGAGTATTTAGTTGAAAGTGATATTGAATTTTCAATTTGAAAACAGAAAAAATATCGCCCGAACAGGGACTCGAACCCTGGACCCTCAGATTAAAAGTCTGATGCTCTACCGACTGAGCTATCCGGGCCTTGTTAATTTTTCAACATGTATACTATTGAGATGTTTAATAGTTGATTTGATTTCAATAAAGTAAATGCAAAATTTTATTTCAATGAAAATCATTATTATATTAATGTGATGATGAGAAATATTCAAATTCAAACTTATTTCAATATATCATAATAAATAATGTGAAATTATGTTTTAGTTTAAAAATTTCAAATTTTTCACTTTTCAATATTATCATGACAATTGTGACTTTGTTGAATTTTTGATGATCGAAAAGATTTCTATTTGAAAATGAAAAATGTAATTAAAGTTGAATTGGTTGTGATTTGAAATAGAGTATTTAGTTGAAAGTGATATTGAATTTTCAATTTGAAAACAAGAAAAAATATCGCCCGAACAGGGACTCGAACCCTGGACCCTCAGATTAAAAGTCTGATGCTCTACCGACTGAGCTATCCGGGCCTTGTTAATTTTTCAACATGTATACTATTGAGATGTTTAATAGTTGATTTGATTTCAATAAAGTAAATGCAAAATTTTATTTCAATGAAAATCATTATTATATTAATGTGATGATGAGAAATATTCAAATTCAAACTTATTTCAATATATCATAATAAATAATGTGAAATTATGTTTTAGTTTAAAAATTTCAAATTTTTCACTTTTCAATATTATCATGACAATTGTGACTTTGTTGAATTTTTGATGATCGAAAAGATTTCTATTTGAAAATGAAAAATGTAATTAAAGTTGAATTGGTTGTGATTTGAAATAGAGTATTTAGTTGAAAGTGATATTGAATTTTCAATTTGAAAACAAGAAAAAATATCGCCCGAACAGGGACTCGAACCCTGGACCCTCAGATTAAAAGTCTGATGCTCTACCGACTGAGCTATCCGGGCCTTGTTAATTTTTCAACATGTATACTATTGAGATGTTTAATAGTTGATTTGATTTCAATAAAGTAAATGCAAAATTTTATTTCAATGAAAATCATTATTATATTAATGTGATGATGAGAAATATTCAAATTCAAACTTATTTCAATATATCATAATAAATAATGTGAAATTATGTTTTAGTTTAAAAATTTCAAATTTTTCACTTTTCAATATTATCATGACAATTGTGACTTTGTTGAATTTTTGATGATCGAAAAGATTTCTATTTGAAAATGAAAAATGTAATTAAAGTTGAATTGGTTGTGATTTGAAATAGAGTATTTAGTTGAAAGTGATATTGAATTTTCAATTTGAAAACAAGAAAAAATATCGCCCGAACAGGGACTCGAACCCTGGACCCTCAGATTAAAAGTCTGATGCTCTACCGACTGAGCTATCCGGGCCTTGTTAATTTTTCAACATGTATACTATTGAGATGTTTAATAGTTGATTTGATTTCAATAAAGTAAATGCAAAATTTTATTTCAATGAAAATCATTATTATATTAATGTGATGATGAGAAATATTCAAATTCAAACTTATTTCAATATATCATAAAAATAATGTGAAATTATGTTTTAGTTTAAAAATTTCAAATTTTTCACTTTTCAATATATCATGACAATTGTGACTTTGTTGAATTTTTGATGATCGAAAAGATTTCTATTTGAAAATGAAAAATGTAATTAAAGTTGAATTGGTTGTGATTTGAAATAGAGTATTTAGTTGAAAGTGATATTGAATTTTCAATTTGAAAACAAGAAAAAATATCGCCCGAACAGGGACTCGAACCCTGGACCCTCAGATTAAAAGTCTGATGCTCTACCGACTGAGCTATCCGGGCCTTGTTAATTTTTCAACATGTATACTATTGAGATGTTTAATAGTTGATTTGATTTCAATAAAGTAAATGCAAAATTTTATTTCAATGAAAATCATTATTATATTAATGTGATGATGAGAAATATTCAAATTCAAACTTATTTCAATATATCATAATAAATAATGTGAAATTATGTTTTAGTTTAAAAATTTCAAATTTTCACTTTTCAATATTATCATGACAATTGTGACTTTGTTGAATTTTTGATGATCGAAAAGATTTCTATTTGAAAATGAAAAATGTAATTAAAGTTGAATTGGTTGTGATTTGAAATAGAGTATTTAGTTGAAAGTGATATTGAATTTTCAATTTGAAAACAAGAAAAAATATCGCCCGAACAGGGACTCGAACCCTGGACCCTCAGATTAAAAGTCTGATGCTCTACCGACTGAGCTATCCGGGCCTTGTTAATTTTTCAACATGTATACTATTGAGATGTTTAATAGTTGATTTGATTTCAATAAAGTAAATGCAAAATTTTATTTCAATGAAAATCATTATTATATTAATGTGATGATGAGAAATATTCAAATTCAAACTTATTTCAATATATCATAATAAATAATGTGAAATTATGTTTTAGTTTAAAAATTTCAAATTTTTCACTTTTCAATATTATCATGACAATTGTGACTTTGTTGAATTTTTGATGATCGAAAAGATTTCTATTTGAAAATGAAAAATGTAATTAAAGTTGAATTGGTTGTGATTTGAAATAGAGTATTTAGTTGAAAGTGATATTGAATTTTCAATTTGAAAACAAGAAAAAATATCGCCCGAACAGGGACTCGAACCCTGGACCCTCAGATTAAAAGTCTGATGCTCTACCGACTGAGCTATCCGGGCCTTGTTAATTTTTCAACATGTATACTATTGAGATGTTTAATAGTTGATTTGATTTCAATAAAGTAAATGCAAAATTTTATTTCAATGAAAATCATTATTATATTAATGTGATGATGAGAAATATTCAAATTCAAACTTATTTCAATATATCATAATAAATAATGTGAAATTATGTTTTAGTTTAAAAATTTCAAATTTTTCACTTTTCAATATTATCATGACAATTGTGACTTTGTTGAATTTTTGATGATCGAAAAGATTTCTATTTGAAAATGAAAAATGTAATTAAAGTTGAATTGGTTGTGATTTGAAATAGAGTATTTAGTTGAAAGTGATATTGAATTTTCAATTTGAAAACAAGAAAAAATATCGCCCGAACAGGGACTCGAACCCTGGACCCTCAGATTAAAAGTCTGATGCTCTACCGACTGAGCTATCCGGGCCTTGTTAATTTTTCAACATGTATACTATTGAGATGTTTAATAGTTGATTTGATTTCAATAAAGTAAATGCAAAATTTTATTTCAATGAAAATCATTATTATATTAATGTGATGATGAGAAATATTCAAATTCAAACTTATTTCAATATATCATAATAAATAATGTGAAATTATGTTTTAGTTTAAAAATTTCAAATTTTTCACTTTTCAATATTATCATGACAATTGTGACTTTGTTGAATTTTTGATGATCGAAAAGATTTCTATTTGAAAATGAAAAATGTAATTAAAGTTGAATTGGTTGTGATTTGAAATAGAGTATTTAGTTGAAAGTGATATTGAATTTTCAATTTGAAAACAAGAAAAAATATCGCCCGAACAGGGACTCGAACCCTGGACCCTCAGATTAAAAGTCTGATGCTCTACCGACTGAGCTATCCGGGCCTTGTTAATTTTTCAACATGTATACTATTGAGATGTTTAATAGTTGATTTGATTTCAATAAAGTAAATGCAAATTTTATTTCAATGAAAATCATTATTATATTAATGTGATGATGAGAAATATTCAAATTCAAACTTATTTCAATATATCATAATAAATAATGTGAAATTATGTTTTAGTTTAAAAATTTCAAATTTTTCACTTTTCAATATTATCATGACAATTGTGACTTTGTTGAATTTTTGATGATCGAAAAGATTTCTATTTGAAAATGAAAAATGTAATTAAAGTTGAATTGGTTGTGATTTGAAATAGAGTATTTAGTTGAAAGTGATATTGAATTTTCAATTTGAAAACAAGAAAAAATATCGCCCGAACAGGGACTCGAACCCTGGACCCTCAGATTAAAAGTCTGATGCTCTACCGACTGAGCTATCCGGGCCTTGTTAATTTTTCAACATGTATACTATTGAGATGTTTAATAGTTGATTTGATTTCAATAAAGTAAATGCAAAATTTTATTTCAATGAAAATCATTATTATATTAATGTGATGATGAGAAATATTCAAATTCAAACTTATTTCAATATATCATAATAAATAATGTGAAATTATGTTTTAGTTTAAAAATTTCAAATTTTTCACTTTTCAATATTATCATGACAATTGTGACTTTGTTGAATTTTTGATGATCGAAAAGATTTCTATTTGAAAATGAAAAATGTAATTAAAGTTGAATTGGTTGTGATTTGAAATAGAGTATTTAGTTGAAAGTGATATTGAATTTTCAATTTGAAAACAAGAAAAAATATCGCCCGAACAGGGACTCGAACCCTGGACCCTCAGATTAAAAGTCTGATGCTCTACCGACTGAGCTATCCGGGCCTTGTTAATTTTTCAACATGTATACTATTGAGATGTTTAATAGTTGATTTGATTTCAATAAAGTAAATGCAAAATTTTATTCAATGAAAATCATTATTATATTAATGTGATGATGAGAAATATTCAAATTCAAACTTATTTCAATATATCATAATAAATAATGTGAAATTATGTTTTAGTTTAAAAATTTCAAATTTTTCACTTTTCAATATTATCATGACAATTGTGACTTTGTTGAATTTTTGATGATCGAAAAGATTTCTATTTGAAAATGAAAAATGTAATTAAAGTTGAATTGGTTGTGATTTGAAATAGAGTATTTAGTTGAAAGTGATATTGAATTTTCAATTTGAAAACAAGAAAAAATATCGCCCGAACAGGGACTCGAACCCTGGACCCTCAGATTAAAAGTCTGATGCTCTACCGACTGAGCTATCCGGGCCTTGTTAATTTTCAACATGTATACTATTGAGATGTTTAATAGTTGATTTGATTTCAATAAAGTAAATGCAAAATTTTATTTCAATGAAAATCATTATTATATTAATGTGATGATGAGAAATATTCAAATTCAAACTTATTTCAATATATCATAATAAATAATGTGAAATTATGTTTTAGTTTAAAAATTTCAAATTTTTCACTTTTCAATATTATCATGACAATTGTGACTTTGTTGAATTTTTGATGATCGAAAAGATTTCTATTTGAAAATGAAAAATGTAATTAAAGTTGAATTGGTTGTGATTTGAAATAGAGTATTTAGTTGAAAGTGATATTGAATTTTCAATTTGAAAACAAGAAAAATATCGCCCGAACAGGGACTCGAACCCTGGACCCTCAGATTAAAAGTCTGATGCTCTACCGACTGAGCTATCCGGGCCTTGTTAATTTTTCAACATGTATACTATTGAGATGTTTAATAGTTGATTTGATTTCAATAAAGTAAATGCAAAATTTTATTTCAATGAAAATCATTATTATATTAATGTGATGATGAGAAATATTCAAATTCAAACTTATTTCAATATATCATAATAAATAATGTGAAATTATGTTTTAGTTTAAAAATTTCAAATTTTTCACTTTTCAATATTATCATGACAATTGTGACTTTGTTGAATTTTTGATGATCGAAAAGACTAAAAATGAAAATTGTAATTAAAGTTGAATTGGTTGTGATTTGAAATAGAGTATTTAGTTGAAAGTGATATTGAATTTTCAATTTGAAAACAAGAAAAAATATCGCCCGAACAGGGACTCGAACCCTGGACCCTCAGATTAAAAGTCTGATGCTCTACCGACTGAGCTATCCGGGCCTTGTTAATTTTTCAACATGTATACTATTGAGATGTTTAATAGTTGATTTGATTTCAATAAAGTAAATGCAAAATTTTATTTCAATGAAAATCATTATTATATTAATGTGATGATGAGAAATATTCAAATTCAAACTTATTTCAATATATCATAATAAATAATGTGAAATTATGTTTTAGTTTAAAAATTTCAAATTTTTCACTTTTCAATATTATCATGACAATTGTGACTTTGTTGAATTTTTGATGATCGAAAAGATTTCTATTTGAAAATGAAAAATGTAATTAAAGTTGAATTGGTTGTGATTTGAAATAGAGTATTTAGTTGAAAGTGATATTGAATTTTCAATTTGAAAACAAGAAAAAATATCGCCCGAACAGGGACTCGAACCCTGGACCCTCAGATTAAAAGTCTGATGCTCTACCGACTGAGCTATCCGGGCCTTGTTAATTTTTCAACATGTATACTATTGAGATGTTTAATAGTTGATTTGATTTCAATAAAGTAAATGCAAAATTTTATTTCAATGAAAATCATTATTATATTAATGTGATGATGAGAAATATTCAAATTCAAACTTATTTCAATATATCATAATAAATAATGTGAAATTATGTTTTAGTTTAAAAATTTCAAATTTTTCACTTTTCAATATTATCATGACAATTGTGACTTTGTTGAATTTTTGATGATCGAAAAGATTTCTATTTGAAAATGAAAAATGTAATTAAAGTTGAATTGGTTGTGATTTGAAATAGAGTATTTAGTTGAAAGTGATATTGAATTTTCAATTTGAAAACAAGAAAAAATATCGCCCGAACAGGGACTCGAACCCTGGACCCTCAGATTAAAAGTCTGATGCTCTACCGACTGAGCTATCCGGGCCTTGTTAATTTTTCAACATGTATACTATTGAGATGTTTAATAGTTGATTTGATTTCAATAAAGTAAATGCAAAATTTTATTTCAATGAAAATCATTATTATATTAATGTGATGATGAGAAATATTCAAATTCAAACTTATTTCAATATATCATAATAAATAATGTGAAATTATGTTTTAGTTTAAAAATTTCAAATTTTTCACTTTTCAATATTATCATGACAATTGTGACTTTGTTGAATTTTTGATGATCGAAAAGATTTCTATTTGAAAATGAAAAATGTAATTAAAGTTGAATTGGTTGTGATTTGAAATAGAGTATTTAGTTGAAAGTGATATTGAATTTTCAATTTGAAAACAAGAAAAAATATCGCCCGAACAGGGACTCGAACCCTGGACCCTCAGATTAAAAGTCTGATGCTCTACCGACTGAGCTATCCGGGCCTTGTTAATTTTTCAACATGTATACTATTGAGATGTTTAATAGTTGATTTGATTTCAATAAAGTAAATGCAAAATTTTATTTCAATGAAAATCATTATTATATTAATGTGATGATGAGAATATTCAAATTCAAACTTATTTCAATATATCATAATAAATAATGTGAAATTATGTTTTAGTTTAAAAATTTCAAATTTTTCACTTTTCAATATTATCATGACAATTGTGACTTTGTTGAATTTTTGATGATCGAAAAGATTTCTATTTGAAAATGAAAAATGTAATTAAAGTTGAATTGGTTGTGATTTGAAATAGAGTATTTAGTTGAAAGTGATATTGAATTTTCAATTTGAAAACAAGAAAAAATATCGCCCGAACAGGGACTCGAACCCTGGACCCTCAGATTAAAAGTCTGATGCTCTACCGACTGAGCTATCCGGGCCTTGTTAATTTTTCAACATGTATACTATTGAGATGTTTAATAGTTGATTTGATTTCAATAAAGTAAATGCAAAATTTTATTTCAATGAAAATCATTATTATATTAATGTGATGATGAGAAATATTCAAATTCAAACTTATTTCAATATATCATAATAAATAATGTGAAATTATGTTTTAGTTTAAAAATTTCAAATTTTTCACTTTTCAATATTATCATGACAATTGTGACTTTGTTGAATTTTTGATGATCGAAAAGATTTCTATTTGAAAATGAAAAATGTAATTAAAGTTGAATTGGTTGTGATTTGAAATAGAGTATTTAGTTGAAAGTGATATTGAATTTTCAATTTGAAAACAAGAAAAAATATCGCCCGAACAGGGACTCGAACCCTGGACCCTCAGATTAAAAGTCTGATGCTCTACCGACTGAGCTATCCGGGCCTTGTTAATTTTTCAACATGTATACTATTGAGATGTTTAATAGTTGATTTGATTTCAATAAAGTAAATGCAAAATTTTATTTCAATGAAAATCATTATTATATTAATGTGATGATGAGAAATATTCAAATTCAAACTTATTTCAATATATCATAATAAATAATGTGAAATTATGTTTTAGTTTAAAAATTTCAAATTTTTCACTTTTCAATATTATCATGACAATTGTGACTTTTTGAATTTTTGATGATCGAAAAGATTTCTATTTGAAAATGAAAAATGTAATTAAAGTTGAATTGGTTGTGATTTGAAATAGAGTATTTAGTTGAAAGTGATATTGAATTTTCAATTTGAAAACAAGAAAAAATATCGCCCGAACAGGGACTCGAACCCTGGACCCTCAGATTAAAAGTCTGATGCTCTACCGACTGAGCTATCCGGGCCTTGTTAATTTTTCAACATGTATACTATTGAGATGTTTATAGTTGATTTGATTTCAATAAAGTAAATGCAAAATTTTATTTCAATGAAAATCATTATTATATTAATGTGATGATGAGAAATATTCAAATTCAAACTTATTTCAATATATCATAAAAATAATGTGAAATTATGTTTTAGTTTAAAAATTTCAAATTTTTCACTTTTCAATATTATCATGACAATTGTGACTTTGTTGAATTTTTGATGATCGAAAAGATTTCTATTTGAAAATGAAAAATGTAATTAAAGTTGAATTGGTTGTGATTTGAAATAGAGTATTTAGTTGAAAGTGATATTGAATTTTCAATTTGAAAACAAGAAAAAATATCGCCCGAACAGGGACTCGAACCCTGGACCCTCAGATTAAAAGTCTGATGCTCTACCGACTGAGCTATCCGGGCCTTGTTAATTTTTCAACATGTATACTATTGAGATGTTTAATAGTTGATTTGATTTCAATAAAGTAAATGCAAAATTTTATTTCAATGAAAATCATTATTATATTAATGTGATGATGAGAAATATTCAAATTCAAACTTATTTCAATATATCATAATAAATAATGTGAAATTATGTTTTAGTTTAAAAATTTCAAATTTTTCACTTTTCAATATTATCATGACAATTGTGACTTTGTTGAATTTTTGATGATCGAAAAGATTTCTATTTGAAAATGAAAAATGTAATTAAAGTTGAATTGGTTGTGATTTGAAATAGAGTATTTAGTTGAAAGTGATATTGAATTTTCAATTTGAAAACAAGAAAAAATATCGCCCGAACAGGGACTCGAACCCTGGACCCTCAGATTAAAAGTCTGATGCTCTACTAAAAATTTATTAAATATAACAATATTGATTTTTTGTACAAAGGAGCATAGTTCAACATGGAACTAGCCATCAATAACATTCAATCACAAAAATTATCATAATTCTATCATTGTCTCCTTGGCTTTGACTGAAGTTTCTTCGATTTCTTTATCGGCTTTGCTACATTGAACAGAAATAAGATTCTTTATTTGGATGATTGGTGCTGGAAAAGAAACTGCCCAAAGAATTATCTAACATTTCATTTTGACTTTGAATTGAACTGGATATATCGACATTCTTCTTTTAACTTTGATAGTTTGTTGATCGATTTGTTTAGCTAAAAACTGAATTTATCTGAATATAAGATTGAATATAAGAATCAGGAAAAGCTGCATCAATATCGTAGTTTGAATTTTATTTGAAAATTCAATAAAGGAATTGATAACCATTTTCATAAAATTGCTAATTCTGATAAATTCCAATGTGTCAGTAAAACAAGTATCTTTAAATTTTTCCATAATTTTGACTTCAACAAAATGTCATAAAACGAAGGAGTTTGAATTATGTTTAGATTTCAAAACAAATTTAAACAAATTTAAAATTTCTTTTAAATAATTCATTCATTATTTTTTTTTTAAAAAAGGCATTTTCAAACATGTAATATTTGGATTTGTGAAATTCATGAAATTATGGCTTTTTTTTAAAATTTTGATTATCGAAAATATTCTAAACAAAATTTTTTTTCATCATTTCTATCAACATTGTCATGATAACAGTGATATTTTGAAATTTCAAAAGAAGATTCTGGTAAGGCAAATATAATCCACCGACATGGAGAGATATATCTGATATAATCAAGGTAGTTTTTGCATTGTATTGTTTATCATCTGGATCGATATTGACTCTTCATATGAGCAGTTTTACATTCAATCTCAGTTAGTTAACATTTTATTTTTAAATTTGATATCTTTACATAATAAATTATTTTTAATGACTCTGATAATGCTAGCTAAGTATTTATTTGTTTTTATTTAGTGTTTTAACTACTTAATATTTTAAAATGATAAATTTGATTATATGATTTAAAGTTTAAATTTAATATATTTACAGATTTTACAAATTTTGACTATAGTTTAGTTTGTATGCAATATTCCCTGTTTTGTGGAAATTCCAGATACAAGATGAATAGGAAATATTACTAATTGCGCACTCTTCAAGTAATTTTTTTGTTTTGCTTTTATTAATACCAATTGATTCAAGTAGACATTGTGTTTCAGGAGGGATCGATCCGAGTGACCCAATGATGCAAGTTTTTAATTCTACTTTATAATCAGGTTTGTTCTTTTGAACAGCTTCTTTCAGTTCTTTATATTTTTCTAGATTGAGTTTGTCAACGGATTGAAAATTCGCTTCAGAATCAATTGGACATTTCATATCTACGAGAAAGATTGTTTTTGTTTCTTCATTTGTGATTCTCAAATCAATACGACCGTTATAATCGGGAATTAAGAGCATTTCTTATCAACAACCACTATAAGTTTACGTAATTTTAAATATTTAACAACAATATCAAGGCAAGAATTATGTCTTTTGGCTGCTAGTGGCATGTTTATGCTGCAAATTTGTAAGACGTGTGCTAGACTTTCTTCTGCATTTTGACATCTACGACATAATCTATCTTCGAGTTTCGTGTGAAATGGTCGTGCACGAATTGCTAAACTATTAGTTCGTGCCTGATGAATAAAATTCCATTCAAATTCATCAAGTCGACTTTTGTAAATAAGTTTATTGATATTTGAACTAAATTTTATTGCTGAGATGAGGAAACTAGAAATGCAGCTCTTTTCCCACTTTTCAAGATATGCATCAGCAATCGAATTATGGATAATTTTTGCAACATCTTTCCGATAATTACCAGTAATGATATAGGTTCCACGAGTTTTTGTAGAGATATTAAGAATAGGCTGACGATCCAAAATGTCGAAAAATATTGAAATATTGTGTGTTCTTTTAAAATATTCAATCGAAGTACGTGGACGCTGAAAATGAGTTTTCTTCGATTCTGGATTATTAATAGACATTTTACCATTTATCCATTGAAAGCTTTCCAGTACAGAAGCACTAGCAACACCAATTCTGGATCTTGCTACTAGACATAAAGAATCGGTGAAGATTTGTCTAGTATAGTCACATTTGGAGGTCAGAAGTCGAAAATATTGTACAATCGACTGACAGTGGTACTCATCTAAAAGGTCAACACAACCTGCACCTCCATTTTCAATAGAATTATAAAGGTAAAATGTTTCAGAATTAACAGAAAGATTAAGAATATCTCGAAGTTGAGTTCTTAATTTGCTGCAGTTGTTTCCATTGCTTTTCAAGTTTCCATTAGGATCGCTAAGTGCAGAAATTTTGATTTGACGTGTTCGAAATGGAAAAATTAATCTCGAGTGCAAAAATATTTTGTAAGTCTTCAACTTTTGCCATCCACAGAGGTCTGAGCTTGCAATTTTTTTCGCGTCAGTTATGACTCCGTCAATAATTTCATATGGGCTTTGATCGTTATTTTCGCCTATTGGGACTCCAAGGTATTGGTAAAATTCTGCTGTCATAAGCTTTTTGATATTTTGATTAGAAATTATGATTTTACCGGTGTCTGTATTATTTGGTAGTTCAATGAATGCACATTTATCAGGACGAAATTGGAACCCAATGATTTCCGAAATTTCAACTGCTTTGTTAATGATGATTTGTAAATCAATATTGTTATTTGCAATGAGAGCAATGTCATCTGCATATGCTAAAGTTTGTATCTTTGAGGAACCTATTTTGAAGGCAGGAATGTAGCAGGAGCCAATTGATTCTAAGACTGGATTAATAGCAATAGAAAAAAGGATCATGGATATCGGGCATCCTTGCTTAACACCTTTAAAGATAGGAATTTCAGGTGTAACTAGAGAGCCACAACAGTAAAACGATTTTGTATTTGAGTATAGAGATTCCAACAATTTTATGAACTCATTGGAAACTCCAATATATCCAAGAATGTCCCATAAATAATTGTGCGGCACATTACCGAAAGCATCTTTGATATCCAGCCAAGCAATAGTCAGTGGAGTGTTTTACTGTACTTGGAATGTTCTAGAGCAGCTAGCAAGATTGAATTGTGTTCAACACAACCTTCATGTTCGGAACCACCTTTTTGACCAACATGCAATAGTTCATTTTATATAATCCACTGTGTGAGTCTTCTAGCAAGAATCGAAGCGAATAATTTGTATATGACTGAAAGTAGAGCAATGGGTCTCCATGCAGCTACCTTATCATATTGATTTTCCTTGTCTGGTTTAGGTATTAAAATCGTTTTAAAAGATAACCAGCATTGTGGAATTGTGCCAGACTTGATTATTTTATTATAAAGAAACGTGAGTAATTTTCCTTCAGGGTCAAAAAGTGCGATATCTTTGTAGTAAATACCATCTAAGCCTGGAGTAGTGTTGTCAGCTTTTTTAATTTCATTCAAGACCTCTTGCTCAGAAACTAATTCCAGGTCAAGGGAATATCAGACGTTTTACAGAATTTCAATACAGAATTCCAGTCTTTGACATTTGGTTTCGAGTGGCTGAAATGATTGATAATTTCATCAATGTTTGGATATGTAGTTGTTTTATTGTCATTTAAATGCTCATAACAGTTTTCTTCATGTTCTTCATAAACTTTGCTCTAAGTTCTCTCTTTGAGCTTTGTGTTGTTTA
>JACMZG010000096.1:14480-47999 GCA_018340805.1 Microvelia longipes
AAGTCAACAAATTGAGGATGTATTGTCCCGTGAATTTTTGGTTGTAATGATAACTTTGGTTAAGAGATAATGTGTTTAAATATTCCGTAATAGTTTCTCCCAAAGATACTAAAGAACCGACATCTGATTGATTTTGACAAAAGTTCATAAAGATGTAGCTGATTTTAAATTTAGGAGTAAATTAATAAACACCAACTCAAAGATTTGGAATGATATCCAAATGACACAATCGATACCAATGAATTGCCTTGAGAGTTAATTTTTCTAAAATAATGTTTATCTTGGCTAATAAAGCTTAGAAGACCCAAATAGGAAGGATAAGATTGAAAAATTTGCATATGATTGTAACCAATGTCTGAATCAGAGATGACACACATGCCTTTTCGTTTTTCAAATCTGATTGTTGTAGACTTTGTCATTCGGTTGAAATTTAATTGCGATCCTTTGATATTTTCAATGCTGGTAACTTAGGTTTACCTCGTCCACTCTCTCAACAATTTAGTGTTGTATTCTTTAATCATCTAAAATTTGATTCAGTAAAAAGACTTTTTGCGAAATAGTTATTGATGAATATTTTCAGGAAACTATCCAATCGCTTACTGATATGAAACGGCAAAGCACAGTAAAAGAACACAGTCATAACTATTGTCTTGGTAATAATGTGCATGAGGATGTGGGAATGTTTGGTTAACTTTAAATTAAAGAGCTTTATTCAAAGCAATATTTACCTCAGAGAACTTTGTTATTAACAAGTTTTGTGACGAAAATTGTCATATGGATCAATATAATATGAAGATAAACGGCCTTTATTTAATACAGAAAAGAATCCAATGACAGCCTTAATATAATTGGAATCAGAAGATAAATGTTGCATCATATAACTTGTTTCAGGAAGAGGGCATTAATATTTTCAATTTAGATCACTAACAGAAATTTGGACTGAAGAGTGATTTAATATTAAATATACTAGGTTATCGAATGCTTACAAGAATAACCTATCAAATGTCATTATCTGGTAAACCCATACTTTGTTATCAAAGTTGATTCAATTTATAAATTGCAATTTTATCACAGTTAGAAATTTTTATTGCTTTCTGCTCAGTCCTCGTTAGATGATAATAGCAGATGTATAAACTGAGCAAGGCACACACAACCTTCATTAGTTGTTCTTTTTAGGTAGTTTTGGCAAGCGGATGCTCGTTCTGAATGTCCTGGAGGGCAAATGGCATGATTCAAGGAACAGACCTTTAGATTCATCATCAAAAATCAGTTGGTAGTTGACCAACAGCTAACTAAGGCAATTTGGACAAACCTCTTTTTCTACTATTCAGTAACCCGTTATTGAAATATTGATCTCATCATTTCCACAATTGTTGCCAGATTTTCGTTTACGTCGACAGACTTCAATTTAAGACTTTCTTCATTTTCGGTCTAAGAGAGAAGTGTTTTCATTTGTATTCTGCAATTCAATTTGAGTTATCATTTCAGTTATTCCGTGTTTTAGTCGAGAGTGAAGAATGTAGCAGTAGACAATTTGTGGAAATGTTTTGACATTTCAATATCCACATATTTTGCGACAATCATGGAGATAACTGTATGTTCTTATTTTTTATCAAAATTGCATCAAATATGTTTCGAGAGTTCCAATTATTAATCATTTCCTTTGTCTATGTGAGATCACTAATGTTGGAGCTCCCCCTTCAATTTTGAGTGGTGTGACAAAATGAACAAAAGATTATTGTACTATTTTCAAATCTGGGCTGTTTTGCTGGAGTAGAATTATCCAATTGCCGTTAGAAGATATTTATTAATGAAATTGTTTCCGGAGAGATAATTTTCATGAGTTCATTAATTTCGCTATTAACTTCCATTTGTTTCAGTTTAAGTAATCGTTCTGAAGCAGCTCTTTTCTGTAATAAGACAATTGCTGAATTTTATCGGTGAGTAATTTTGCACGTACAATGCAATTCTTCCCATTAAAATATGTATACTTCATGATTGATCGATGAAGAAAGAGAGCAATTACGAACATATTCTCTTACAAATATTCCTGTAAGTTTGTTTTCAGATATATCCAAGTTTAATTAGAGATTTTCTAAATAGTTTAAGTAAAATATAATTCAATTACTTAACTTCGCATTCCTGCCCGTTAAAATGTTTTTAGTTCAGATCAAATTATCTGACATTTTAATAAATAAACGCCCCAAATTAAAACATGATATCAGTAGCATGTCTGAAGGTAAATTAGTGCTATTCAAATTTAAGTATATTTCTTCAAGTTAAGAAGTTACCAAATCCTCGAAAAGAAATTGTGACTTGGGAAACCTTTTTTTAATTTTAAAGATCCAGAATTTAGTGTGTTAATAGTAGTAGCTAAATTATTTTTTGTCCTCAACAAAAAGTACTTCTTAATAATAGGAAAATCTTGTAAATCTAATTAATTTATCTAGAGATTTATTTCTATTGCTCATAAGTGTTATTCTGTTTTGAATGAAGGGAGCATCCGATATATTAAAGAACCACAAATAGGAAATCCCGTTCTCAAATTTTGTTTGAATTTCACTTAAATAATTCTGGAAGTTGATTGAGATAGGTTTAGTGAATTATAGTTTTAATTCATGAATTTTCTCTCATAGAGCCTCGTTAGAAAAAACAGTCGACGAGAAATCCTTAAAGGATCTAATTAAATATCTTTGGATATGCATCGGAACTGAGTAAACGAAAATTGCAAAATTTCATCAATATTGGCTAATGTTGGGACTCTAATATGTGTGATTTTATTACTCACACTATTTTTTCGAGACCAGAATTTAGTTTGATAGAAAAAATTTTCCAGCACGGATAAATTGATGCAGATATTTTTGTTTCTATAAAACAGAAATTTAAAAATCCATTAATATAAACGGATTCCGGCTGAAGTTCGAAGTTTTTTAATTCATTATTGATAAGAATTAAACTTTCAAGACCTTCTTAAGGGTAATCCAAGACCGAATAATGAAGGCATTTCCAAAGAGTTCTGGTTTCGCACTCCGAAATTGTTCTCACTATGTAATCAGAATTCTGCCGTGGAGTGTTTTAACACGAAATAATATATTCTGAATAATTCTTGAATTTTTGATTAATATTTAAGGATAGTTGATTAGCATTATGTTCTTCACTTATGGTTTAGTATAATTATCGCTATTACCGATTTAAATTATTGTTATGGTAAATTAGATTTACAAACTAAATCTTTTGGCTTTTTCATTTAGTATTTAAAATGGTATTGTTAAGTTCTATTTTCTTCAATATTAAATTTTTATTAGTAATCATGATTTACCGCTGCAGAATTATTATAATTTGAACTTTAAGATTGATCAAATTAAAATTTGCGTTTAAAGTTTAAATTAATTATTTAGGGCAATTAAAGCTTTTGTACAAAATTAAGGTCTTAACATATATTAGACGCACTATTTAAGCTTAAAGCAGCACGAACATTATATAACAAAAGCATGTTTTTATTTAAACTTCGCTGTTCAAGTTTAAGTTAATTAATGAGGACCAATTAAAGCTTGTGTACAATAATAGCCTTTATCATATAGAGGTCTTATTTAAATCTTTATTTACAACTAAATTATTAAATAGAACTGTTTTAATTACATAATCTTTGATAATGAAATTCTTAAAAAATTTTTAAAATTAGTAAAAAACTAACTCTTGAAATTTGACATAACACTGCTCATAGAATTCACCAAAATATTGGAAGCTCCTGTTGAATAAAGAATCAGGAAAAGCTGCATCAATACGTAGTTGAATTTTTAACGTCAATCAATCAATGAATTTTTCACTTGTCATCAAAGTAAAATGTTTTCAATATTTTAGTTGTTGAGATTTTTCACATTTTTACAATTGTAAAAATCTTCGAAAGTTTAAAACGTATTTTCAATAGATTGAATATTAATGATTTTCGTAAAGTAAAATATTGATTTTTCAAAAAAATGGAGAACCTGGGTATCGATCCCAGTACCTCCGCATGCTAAGCGAGCGCTTCTACCTATCTGAGCTAGTTCCCCGTCAACAATCTATTTCATAATTCATTTGATTTGTAAAAATTAAATTTATTTTAAAAATCACATTCAAAATCTCTCTAAATCAACATTATTTTGCTCATCAAATAAAACTTTGCAACTTTTACGTCAATCAATCATGAATTTCACTTGTCATCAAAAAGTAAAATGTTTTTCAATATTTTCAGTTGTTGAAGATTTTCACATTTTACAAATTGTAAAAATCATCGAAAGTTTAAACGTAATTTTCAATAGATTGAAATTAATGATTTTCGTAAAAGTAAAATAGAATTTTCAAAAAAAAAATTGGAGAACCTGGTATCGATCCCAGTACCTCTCGCATGCTAAGCGAGCGCTCTACCATCTGAGCAGTTCCCGTCAACAATCTATTTCATTAATTCATTTGATTTGTAAAAATTAAATTCAATTTTTAAAAATCACATTCAAAATCTCTCTAATCAACATTATTTTGCTCATCAAATAAAACTTGCAACTTTTACGTCAATCAATCAATGAATTTCACTTGTCATCAAAGTAAAATGTTTTTCATATTTTCAGTTGTTGAGATTTTTCACATTTTACAATTGTAAAAATCATCGAAAGTTTAAACGTAAATTTTCAATAGATTGAATATTAATGATTTTCCGTAAAGTAAAATATTGAATTTTTCAAAAAAATTGGAGAACCTGGGTATCGATCCCAGTACCTCTCGCATGCTAAGCGAGCGCTCTACCATCTGAGCTAGTTCCCCGTCAACAATCATTTCATAATTCATTTGATTTGTAAAAATTAAATTTATTTTTAAAAAATCACATTCAAAATCTCTCTAATCAACATTATTTTGCTCATCAAATAAAACTTTGCAACTTTACGTCAATCAATCAATGAATTTTCACTTGTCATCAAAGTAAATGTTTTTCATATTTCAGTTGTTGAGATTTTTCACATTTTACAATTGTAAAAAATCATCGAAAGTTTAAACGTAATTTTCAATAGATTGAATATTAATGATTTTTCGTAAAGTAAAATATTGAATTTTTCAAAAAATTGGAGAACCTGGGTATCGATCCAGTACCTCTCGCATGCTAAGCGAGCGCTCTACCATCTGAGCTAGTTCCCGTCAACAATCTATTTCATAATTCATTTGATTTGTAAAAATTAAATTCATTTTTAAAAATCACATTCAAATCTCTCTAATCAACATTATTTGCTCATCAAATAAAACTTTGCAACTTTACGTCAATCAATCAATGAATTTTCACTTGTCATCAAAGTAAAATGTTTTTCATATTTTCAGTTGTTGAGATTTTTCACATTTTACAATTGTAAAAATCATCGAAAGTTTAAACGTAATTTTCAAATAGATTGAATATTAATGATTTTTCGTAAAGTAAAATATGAATTTTTCAAAAAAATTGGAGAACCTGGGTATCGATCCCAGTACCTCTCGCATGCTAAGCGAGCGCTCTACCATCTGAGCTAGTTCCCCGTCAACAATCTATTTCATAATTCATTTGATTTGTAAAAATTAAATTCATTTTTAAAAATCACATTCAAAATCTCTCTAAATCAACATTATTTTTGCTCATCAAATAAAACTTTGCAACTTTTACGTCAATCAATCATGAATTTTCACTTGTCATCAAAGTAAAATGTTTTTCATATTTTCAGTTGTTGAGATTTTCACATTTTACAATTGTAAAAATCATCGAAAGTTTAAACGTAATTTTCAATAGATTGAATATTAATGATTTTTCGTAAAGTAAAATATTGAATTTTTCAAAAAAATTGGAGAACCTGGGTATCGATCCCAGTACCTCTCGCATGCTAAGCGAGCGCTCTACCATCTGAGCTAGTTCCCCGTCAACAATCTATTTCATAATTCATTTGATTTGTAAAATTAAATTCATTTTTAAAAATCACATTCAAAATCTCTCTAATCAACATTATTTTGCTCATCAAATAAAACTTTGCAACTTTTACGTCAATCAATCAATGAATTTTCACTTGTCATCAAAGTAAAATGTTTTTCATATTTTCAGTTGTTGAGATTTTCACATTTACAATTGTAAAAATCATCGAAAGTTTAACGTAATTTTCAATAGATTGAATATTAATGATTTTTCGTAAAGTAAAATATTGAATTTTCAAAAAAATTGGAGAACCTGGGTATCGATCCCAGTACCTCTCGCATGCTAAGCGAGCGCTCTACCATCTGAGCTAGTTCCCCGTCAACAATCTATTTCATAATTCATTTGATTTGTAAAAATTAAATTCATTTTAAAAAATCACATTCAAAATCTCTCTAATCAACATTATTTGCTCATCAAATAAAACTTTGCAACTTTTACGTCAATCAATCAATGAATTTTCACTTGTCATCAAAGTAAAATGTTTTTCATATTTTCAGTTGTTGAGATTTTCACATTTTACAATTGTAAAAATCATCGAAAGTTTAAACGTAATTTTCAATAGATTGAATATTAATGATTTTTCGTAAAGTAAAATATTGAATTTTTCAAAAAAATTGGAGAACCTGGGTATCGATCCAGTACCTCTCGCATGCTAAGCGAGCGCTCTACCATCTGAGCTAGTTCCCCGTCAACAATCTATTTCATAATTCATTTGATTTGTAAAAATTAAATTCATTTTAAAAATCACATTCAAAATCTCTCTAATCAACATTATTTTGCTCATCAAATAAAACTTTGCAACTTTTACGTCAATCAATCAATGAATTTTCACTTGTCATCAAAGTAAAATGTTTTTCATATTTTCAGTTGTTGAGATTTTTTCACATTTTACAATTGTAAAAATCATCGAAGTTTAAACGTAATTTTCAATAGATTGAATATTAATGATTTTTCGTAAAGTAAAATATTGAATTTTTCAAAAAAATTGGAGAACCTGGGTATCGATCCCAGTACCTCTCGCATGCTAAGCGAGCGCTCTACCATCTGAGCTAGTTCCCGTCAACAATCTATTTCATAATTCATTTGATTTGTAAAAATTAAATTATTTTTAAAAATCACATTCAAAATCTCTCTAATCAACATTATTTTGCTCATCAAATAAAACTTTGCAACTTTTACGTCAATCAATCAATGAATTTTCACTTGTCATCAAAGTAAAATGTTTTTCATTTTTCAGTTGTTGAGATTTTTCACATTTTACAATTGTAAAAATCATCGAAAGTTTAAACGTAATTTTCAATAGATTGAATATTAATGATTTTTCGTAAAGTAAAATATTGAATTTTCAAAAAATTGGAGAACCTGGGTATCGATCCCAGTACCTCTCGCATGCTAAGCGAGCGCTCTACCATCTGAGCTAGTTCCCCGTCAACAATCTATTTCATAATTCATTTGATTTGTAAAAATTAAATTCATTTTTAAAAATCACATTCAAATCTCTCTAATCAACATTATTTTGCTCATCAAAATAAAACTTTGCAACTTTTACGTCAATCAATCAATGAATTTTCACTTGTCATCAAAGTAAAATGTTTTTCATATTTTCAGTTGTTGAGATTTTTCACATTTTACAATTGTAAAAATCATCGAAAGTTTAAACGTAATTTTCAATAGATTGAATATTAAATGATTTTTTCGTAAAGTAAAATATTGAATTTTTCAAAAAAATTGGAGAACCTGGGTATCGATCCCAGTACCTCTCGCATGCTAAGCGAGCGCTCTACCATCTGAGCTAGTTCCCCGTCAACAATCTATTTCATAATTCATTTGATTTGTAAAAATTAAATTCATTTTTAAAAATCACATTCAAAATCTCTCTAATCAACATTATTTTGCTCATCAAATAAAACTTTGCAACTTTTACGTCAATCAATCAATGAATTTTCACTTGTCATCAAAGTAAAATGTTTTTCATATTTTCAGTTGTTGAGATTTTTCACATTTTACAATTGTAAAAATCATCGAAAGTTTAAACGTAATTTTCAATAGATTGAATATTAATGATTTTTCGTAAAGTAAAAATATGAATTTTTCAAAAAAAATTGGAGAACCTGGGTATCGATCCCAGTACCTCTCGCATGCTAAGCGAGCGCTCTACCATCTGAGCTAGTTCCCCGTCAACAATCTATTTCATAATTCATTTGATTTGTAAAAATTAAATTCATTTTTAAAATCACATTCAAAATCTCTCTAATCAACATTATTTTGCTCATCAAATAAAACTTTGCAACTTTTACGTCAATCAATCAATGAATTTTCACTTGTCATCAAAGTAAAATGTTTTTTCATATTTTCAGTTGTTGAGATTTTTCACATTTTACAATTGTAAAAATCATCGAAAGTTTAAACGTAATTTTCAATAGATTGAATATTAATGATTTTTCGTAAAGTAAAATATTGAATTTTTCAAAAAAATTGGAGAACCTGGGTATCGATCCCAGTACCTCTCGCATGCTAAGCGAGCGCTCTACCATCTGAGCTAGTTCCCCGTCAACAATCTATTTCATAATTCATTTGATTTGTAAAAATTAAATTCATTTTTAAAAATCACATTCAAAATCTCTCTAATCAACATTATTTTGCTCATCAAATAAAACTTTGCAACTTTTACGTCAATCAATCAATGAATTTTCACTTGTCATCAAAGTAAAATGTTTTTCATATTTTCAGTTGTTGAGATTTTTCACATTTTACAATTGTAAAAATCATCGAAAGTTTAAACGTAATTTTCAATAGATTGAATATTAATGATTTTTCGTAAAGTAAAATATTGAATTTTTCAAAAAAATTGGAGAAACCTGGTATCGATCCCAGTACCTCTCGCATGCTAAGCGAGCGCTCTACCATCTGAGCTAGTTCCCCGTCAACAATCTATTTCATAATTCATTTGATTTGTAAAAATTAAATTCATTTTTAAAAATCACATTCAAAATCTCTCTAATCAACATTATTTTGCTCATCAAATAAAACTTTGCAACTTTTACGTCAATCAATCAATGAATTTTCACTTGTCATCAAAGTAAAATGTTTTTCATATTTTCAGTTGTTGAGATTTTTCACATTTTACAATTGTAAAAAATCATCGAAAGTTTAAACGTAATTTTCAATAGATTGAATATTAATGATTTTTCGTAAAGTAAAATATTGAATTTTTCAAAAAAATTGGAGAACCTGGGTATCGATCCAGTACCTCTCGCATGCTAAGCGAGCGCTCTACCATCTGAGCTAGTTCCCCGTCAACAATCTATTTCATAATTCATTTGATTTGTAAAAATTAAATTCATTTTTAAAAATCACATTCAAAATCTCTCTAAATCAACATTATTTTGCTCATCAAATAAAACTTTGCAACTTTTACGTCAATCAATCAATGAATTTTCACTTGTCATCAAAGTAAAATGTTTTCATATTTTCAGTTGTTGAGATTTTTCACATTTTACAATTGTAAAAATCATCGAAAGTTTAAACGTAATTTTCAATAGATTGAATATTAATGATTTTTCGTAAAGTAAAATATTGAATTTTCAAAAAAATTGGAGAACCTGGGTATCGATCCCAGTACCTCTCGCATGCTAAGCGAGCGCTCTACCATCTGAGCTAGTTCCCCGTCAACAATCTATTTCATAATTCATTTGATTTGTAAAAATTAAATTCATTTTTTAAAAATCACATTCAAAATCTCTCTAATCAACATTATTTTGCTCATCAAATAAAACTTTGCAACTTTTACGTCAATCAATCAATGAATTTTCACTTGTCATCAAAGTAAAATGTTTTTCATATTTTCAGTTGTTGAGATTTTTCACATTTTACAATTGTAAAAATCATCGAAAGTTTAAACGTAATTTTCAATAGATTGAATATTAATGATTTTTCGTAAAGTAAAATATTGAATTTTTCAAAAAAATTGGAGAACCTGGGTATCGATCCCAGTACCTCTCGCATGCTAAGCGAGCGCTCTACCATCTGAGCTAGTTCCCCGTCAACAATCTATTTCATAATTCATTTGATTTGTAAAAATTAAATTCATTTTTAAAAACACATTCAAAATCTCTCTAATCAACATTATTTGCTCATCAAATAAAACTTTGCAACTTTTACGTCAATCAATCAATGAATTTTCACTTGTCATCAAAGTAAAATGTTTTTCATATTTTCAGTTGTTGAGATTTTTCACATTTTACAATTGTAAAAATCATCGAAAGTTTAAACGTAATTTTCAATAGATTGAATATTAATGATTTTTCGTAAAGTAAAATATTGAATTTTTCAAAAAAAATTGGAGAACCTGGGTATCGATCCCAGTACCTCTCGCATGCTAAGCGAGCGCTCTACCATCTGAGCTAGTTCCCCGTCAACAATCTATTTCATAATTCATTTGATTTGTAAAAATTAAATTCATTTTTAAAAAATCACATTCAAAATCTCTCTAATCAACATTATTTTGCTCATCAAATAAAACTTTGCAACTTTTACGTCAATCAATCAATGAATTTTCACTTGTCATCAAAGTAAAATGTTTTTCATATTTTCAGTTGTTGAGATTTTTCACATTTTACAATTGTAAAAATCATCGAAAGTTTAAACGTAATTTTCAATAGATTGAATATTAATGATTTTTCGTAAAGTAAAATATTGAATTTTTCAAAAAAATTGGAGAACCTGGGTATCGATCCCAGTACCTCTCGCATGCTAAGCGAGCGCTCTACCATCTGAGCTAGTTCCCCGTCAACAATCTATTTCATAATTCATTTGATTTGTAAAAATTAAATTCATTTTTAAAAATCACATTCAAAATCTCTCTAATCAACATTATTTTGCTCATCAAATAAAACTTTGCAACTTTTACGTCAATCAATCAATGAATTTTCACTTGTCATCAAAGTAAAATGTTTTTCATATTTCAGTTGTTGAGATTTTTCACATTTTACAATTGTAAAAATCATCGAAAGTTTAAACGTAATTTCAATAGATTGAATATTAATGATTTTTCGTAAAGTAAAATATTGAATTTTCAAAAAAATTGGAGAACCTGGGTATCGATCCCAGTACCTCTCGCATGCTAAGCGAGCGCTCTACCATCTGAGCTAGTTCCCCGTCAACAATCATTTCATAATTCATTTGATTTGTAAAAATTAAATTCATTTTTAAAAATCACATTCAAAATCTCTCTAATCAACATTATTTTGCTCATCAAATAAAACTTTGCAACTTTTACGTCAATCAATCAATGAATTTTCACTGTCATCAAAGTAAAATGTTTTTCATATTTTCAGTTGTTGAGATTTTTCACATTTTACAATTGTAAAAATCATCGAAAGTTTAAACGTAATTTTCAATAGATTGAATATTAATGATTTTTCGTAAAGTAAAATATTGAATTTTTCAAAAAAAATTGGAGAACCTGGGTATCGATCCAGTACCTCTCGCATGCTAAGCGAGCGCTCTACCATCTGAGCTAGTTCCCCGTCAACAATCTATTTCATAATTCATTTGATTTGTAAAAATTAAATTCATTTTTAAAAAATCACATTCAAAATCTCTCTAATCAACATTATTTTGCTCATCAAATAAAACTTTGCAACTTTTACGTCAATCAATCAATGAATTTCACTTGTCATCAAAGTAAAATGTTTTTCATATTTTCAGTTGTTGAGATTTTTCACATTTTACAATTGTAAAAATCATCGAAAGTTTAAACGTAATTTTCAATAGATTGAATATAATGATTTTTCGTAAAGTAAAATATTGAATTTTTCAAAAAAATTGGAGAACCTGGGTATCGATCCCAGTACCTCTCGCATGCTAAGCGAGCGCTCTACCATCTGAGCTAGTTCCCGTCAAAATCAATTTCATAATTCATTTGATTTGTAAAAATTAAATTCATTTTAAAAAATCACATTCAAAATCTCTCTAATCAACATTATTTTGCTCATCAAATAAAACTTTGCAACTTTTACGTCAATCAATCAATGAATTTTCACTTGTCATCAAAGTAAAATGTTTTTCATATTTTCAGTTGTTTGAGATTTTTCACATTTTACAATTGTAAAAATCATCGAAAGTTTAAACGTAATTTTCAATAGATTGAATATTAATGATTTTTCGTAAAGTAAAATATTGAATTTTTCAAAAAAATTGGAGAACCTGGGTATCGATCCCAGTACCTCTCGCATGCTAAGCGAGCGCTCTACCATCTGAGCTAGTTCCCCCGTCAACAATCTATTTCATAATTCATTTGATTTGTAAAAATTAAATTCATTTTTAAAAATCAATTCATCTCTCTAATCAACATTATTTTGCTCATCAAATAAAACTTTGCAACTTTTACGTCAATCAATCAATGAATTTTCACTTGTCATCAAAGTAAAATGTTTTTCATATTTTCAGTTGTTGAGATTTTTCACATTTTACAATTGTAAAAATCATCGAAAGTTTAAACGTAATTTCAATAGATTGAATATTAATGATTTTTCGTAAAGTAAATATATTGAAATTTTTCAAAAAAATTGGAGAACCTGGGTATCGATCCCAGTACCTCTCGCATGCTAAGCGAGCGCTCTACCATCTGAGCTAGTTCCCCGTCAACAATCTATTTCATAATTCATTTGATTTGTAAAAATTAAATTCATTTTTAAAAATCACATTCAAAATCTCTCTAATCAACATTATTTTGCTCATCAAATAAAACTTTGCAACTTTTACGTCAATCAATCAATGAATTTTCACTTGTCATCAAAGTAAAATGTTTTTCATTTTTCAGTTGTTGAGATTTTTCACATTTTACAATTGTAAAAATCATCGAAAGTTTAAACGTAATTTTCAATAGATTGAATATTAATGATTTTTCGTAAAGTAAAATATTGAATTTTTTCAAAAAAATTGGAGAACCTGGGTATCGATCCCAGTACCTCTCGCATGCTAAGCGAGCGCTCTACCATCTGAGCTAGTTCCCCGTCAACAATCTATTTCATAATTCATTTGATTTGTAAAAAATTAAATTCATTTTTAAAAAATCACATTCAAAATCTCTCTAATCAACATTATTTTGCTCATCAAATAAACTTTTGCAACTTTTACGTCAATCAATCAATGAATTTTCACTTGTCATCAAAGTAAAATGTTTTTCATATTTTCAGTTGTTGAGATTTTTCACATTTTACAATTGTAAAAATCATCGAAAGTTTAAACGTAATTTCAATAGATTGAATATTAATGATTTTTCGTAAAGTAAATATTGAATTTTTCAAAAAAATTGGAGAACCTGGGTATCGATCCCAGTACCTCTCGCATGCTAAGCGAGCGCTCTACCATCTGAGCTAGTTCCCCGTCAACAATCATTTCATAATTCATTTGATTTGTAAAAATTAAATTCATTTTTAAAAATCACATTCAAAATCTCTCTAATCAACATTATTTTGCTCATCAATAAATACTTTGCAACTTTTACGTCAATCAATCATGAATTTTCACTTGTCATCAAAAAGTAATTTTATTTTCAGTTGTTGAGATTTTTCACATTTTACAATTGTAAAAATCATCGAAGTTTAAACGTAATTTCAATAGATTGAATATTAATGATTTTCGTAAAGTAAAATATTGAATTTTTCAAAAAAATTGGAGAACCTGGGTATCGATCCCAGTACCTCTCGCATGCTAAGCGAGCGCTCTACCATCTGAGCTAGTTCCCCGTCAACAATCATTTCAAATTCATTTGATTTGTAAAAATTAAATTCATTTTTAAAAATCACATTCAAAATCTCTCTAATCAACATTATTTGCTCATCAAATAAAACTTTGCAACTTTTACGTCAATCAATCAATGAATTTTCACTTGTCATCAAAGTAAAATGTTTTTCATATTTTCAGTTGTTGAGATTTTTCACATTTTACAATTGTAAAAATCATCGAAAGTTTAAACGTAATTTCAATAGATTGAATATTAATGATTTTTCGTAAAGTAAAATATTGAATTTTTCAAAAAATTGGAGAACCTGGGTATCGATCCCAGTACCTCTCGCATGCTAAGCGAGCGCTCTACCATCTGAGCTAGTTCCCCGTCAACAATCATTTCATAATTCATTTGATTTGTAAAAATTAATTCATTTTTAAAAATCACATTCAAAATCTCTCTAATCAACATTATTTTGCTCATCAAATAAAACTTTGCAACTTTTACGTCAATCAATCAATGAATTTTCACTTGTCATCAAAGTAAAAATGTTTTTCATATTTTCAGTTGTTGAGATTTTTCACATTTTACAATTGTAAAAATCATCGAAAGTTTAAACGTAATTTTCAATAGATTGAATATTAATGATTTTTCGTAAAGTAAAATATTGAATTTTCAAAAAAATTGGAGAACCTGGGTATCGATCCCAGTACCTCTCGCATGCTAAGCGAGCGCTCTACCATCTGAGCTAGTTCCCCGTCAACAATCTATTTCATAATTCATTTGATTTGTAAAAATTAAATTCATTTTTAAAAATCACATTCAAAATCTCTCTAATCAACATTATTTTGCTCATCAAATAAAACTTTGCAACTTTTACGTCAATCAATCAATGAATTTTCACTTGTCATCAAAGTAAAATGTTTTTCATATTTTCAGTTGTTGAGATTTTTCACATTTTACAATTGTAAAAATCATCGAAAGTTTAAACGTAATTTTCAATAGATTGAATATTAATGATTTTTCGTAAAGTAAAATATTGAATTTTTCAAAAAATTGGAGAACCTGGGTATCGATCCCAGTACCTCTCGCATGCTAAGCGAGCGCTCTACCATCTGAGCTAGTTCCCCGTCAACAATTTCATAATCATGATTTTGTAAAAATTAAATTCATTTTTTTAAAAATCACATTCAAAATCTCTCTAATCAACATTATTTTTGCTCATCAAATAAAACTTTGCAACTTTTACGTCAATCAATCAATGAATTTTCACTTGTCATCAAAGTAAAATGTTTTTCATATTTCAGTTGTTGAGATTTTTCACATTTTACAATTAAAAATCATCGAAAGTTTAAACGTAATTTTCAATAGATTGAATATTAATGATTTTTCGTAAAGTAAAATATTGAAATTTTCAAAAAAATTGGAGAACCTGGTATCGATCCCAGTACCTCTCGCATGCTAAGCGAGCGCTCTACCATCTGAGCTAGTTCCCCGTCAACAATCAATTTCATAAATTCATTTGATTTGTAAAAATTAAATTCATTTTTAAAAATCACATTCAAATCTCTCTAATCAAAATTTTTTGCTCATCAAATAAAACTTTGCAACTTTTACGTCAATCAATCAATGAATTTTCACTTGTCATCAAAGTAAAATGTTTTTCATATTTTCAGTTGTTGAGATTTTTCACATTTTACAATTGTAAAATCATCGAAAGTTTAAACGTAATTTTCAAAGATTGAATATTAATGATTTTTCGTAAAGTAAAAATATTGAATTTTTCAAAAAAATTGGAGAACCTGGGTATCGATCCCAGTACCTCTCGCATGCTAAGCGAGCGCTCTACCATCTGAGCTAGTTCCCGTCAACAATCTATTTCATAATTCATTTGATTTGTAAAAATTAAATTCATTTTTAAAAATTCACATTCAAAATCTCTCTAATCAACATTATTTTGCTCATCAAATAAACTTTGCAACTTTTACGTCAATCAATTCAATGAATTTTCACTTGTCATCAAAAGTAAAATGTTTTTCATATTTTTCAGTTGTTGAGATTTTTCACATTTTACAATTGTAAAAATCATCGAAAGTTTAAACGTAATTTTCAATAGATTGAATATTAATGATTTTCGTAAAGTAAAATATTGAATTTTTCAAAAAATTGGAGAACCTGGGTATCGATCCCAGTACCTCTCGCATGCTAAGCGAGCGCTCTACCATCTGAGCTAGTTCCCCGTCAACAATCAATTTCATAATTCATTTGATTTGTAAAAATTAAATTTATTTTTAAAAATCACATTCAAAATCTCTCTAATCAACATTATTTTGCTCATCAAATAAAACTTTGCAACTTTTACGTCAATCAATCAATGAATTTTCACTTGTCATCAAAGTAAAATGTTTTTCATATTTTCAGTTGTTGAGATTTTTCACATTTTACAATTGTAAAAATCATCGAAAGTTTAAACGTAATTTTCAATAGATTGAATATTAATGATTTTCGTAAAGTAAAATATTGAATTTTTCAAAAAAATTGGAGGAACCTGGTATCGACCCAGTACCTCTCGCATGCTAAGCGAGCGCTCTACCATCTGAGCTAGTTCCCGTCAACAAATCTATTTCATAATTCATTTGATTTGTAAAAATTAAATTTATTTTTTTAAAAATCACATTTCAAAATCTCTCTAATCAACATTATTTTGCTCATCAAATAAAACTTTGCAACTTTTACGTCAAATCATCAATGAATTTTCACTTGTCATCAAAGTTAAAATGTTTTTCATATTTTCAGTTGTTGAGATTTTTCACATTTTACAATTGTAAAAATCATCGAAATTTTAAACGTAATTTTCAATAGATTGAATTTAATGATTTTTCGTAAAGTAAAATATTGAATTTTTCAAAAAAATTGGGGAAACCTGGGTATCGATCCAGTACCTCTCGCATGCTAAGCGAGCGCTCTACCATCTGAGCTAGTTCCCGTCAACAATCATTTCATAATTCATTTGATTGTAAAAATTAAAATTTATTTTTAAAAATCACATTCAAAATCTCTCTAATCAACATTATTTTTGCTCATCAAATTAAAACTTTGCAACTTTTACGTCAATCAATCAATGAATTTTCACTTGTCATCAAAGTAAAATGTTTTTCATATTTTCAGTTGTTGAGATTTTTCACATTTTACAATTGTAAAATCATCGAAAGTTTTAAACCGTAATTTTCAATAGATTGAATATTAATGATTTTTCGTAAAGTAAAATATTTGAATTTTCAAAAAAAATTGGAGAAACCTGGGTATCGATCCCAGTACCTCTCGCATGCTAAGCGAGCGCTCTACCATCTGAGCTAGTTCCCCGTCAACAATCATTTCATAATTCATTTGATTTGTAAAAAATTAAATTTATTTTTTTAAAAATCACATTCAAAATCTCTCTAATCAACATTATTTTTGCTCATCAAATAAAACTTTGCAACTTTTACGTCAATCAATCAATGAATTTCACTTGTCATCAAAGTAAAATGTTTTCATATTTTTCAGTTGTTGAGATTTTTCACATTTTACAATTGTAAAAAATCATCGAAAGTTTAAAACGTTAATTTTCAATAGATTGAATTTAATGATTTTTCGTAAAGTAAAATATTGAATTTTTCAAAAAAATTGGAGAACCTGGGTATCGATCCCAGTACTCTCGCATGCTAAGCGAGCGCTTACATCTGAGCTAGTTCCCGTCAACCAATCATTTATAATTCATTTGATTTTGTAAAAATTAAATTCATTTTTAAAAATCACATTCAAAATCTCTCTAATCAACATTATTTTGCTCTCAATTAAAAACTTTGCAACTTTTTACGTACAATCAATCAAGAATTTTCACTTGTCATCAAAGTAAAATGTTTTTCATATTTCAGTTGTTGAGATTTTTCACATTTTACAAATTGTAAAAATCATCGAAAAGTTTAAACGTAATTTTCAATAGATTGAATATTAATGATTTTTCGTAAAGTAAAATATTGAATTTTCAAAAAAAATTGGAGAACCTGGGTATCGATCCCAGTACCTCTCGCATGCTAAGCGAGCGCTTACTACATCCTGAGCTAGTTCCCCGTCAACAATCTATTTCATAATTCATTTGATTTGTAAAAATTAAATTCATTTTTAAAATCACATTCAAAATCTCTCTAATCAACATTATTTTTGCTCATCAAATAAAACTTTGCAACTTTTACGTCAATTCAATCAATGAATTTTCACTTGTCATCAAAAGTAAAAGTTTTATATTTTCAGTTGTTGAGATTTTTCACATTTTACAATTGTAAAAATCATCGAAAGTTTTAACGTATTTTCAATAGATTGAATATTAATGATTTTCGTAAAGTAAAACATATTGAAATTCAAAATTGGAGAACCTGGGTATCGATCCAGTACCTCTGCATGCTAGCGAGCGCTCTTACCATCTGAGGCTAGTTCCCCGTCAACAATCCAATTTCATAATTCATTTGATTTGTAAAATTAATTATTTTTAAAAATCACTATTTCAAAATCTTCTAATCAATACATTATTTGTCATCAAATAAACTTTGCAACTTTTGTCAATCAATCAATGAATTTTCACTTGTCATCAAGTAAAATGTTTTTCATATTTTCAGTTGTTGAGATTTTCACATTTACAATTGTAAAATATCATCGAAAGTTTAAACGTAATTTTCAATAGATTTGAATATTAATGATTTTTCGTAAAGTAAAATATTGAAATTTTTCAAAAAATTGGAGAACCTGGGTATCGATTTCAGACCTCTGGCATGCAACGCGAAGGCGCTTAATTGAGACTAGTTCCCGTCAAACAATCAATTTCATAATTCATTTGAATTTGTAAATTAAATTTTTTAAAAATCAATGTAAATCCTCTCTACATCAACATTATATTTGCTCATCAAATAAATTTGCACTTTTACGTCAATCATCAATGAGAATTTTCACTTGTATCAAAGTAAGATGTTTCATATTGTTCAGTTGTTGAGATTTTTCAATTTTACAATTAGTAAAAATCATCGAAGTTTTAACGTAATTTTCAATAGATGAATATAATGATTTTCGTAAAGTAAAATATTGAAATTTTCAAAAAATTGGGGAACCTGGGTTCGATCCAGTACTTCGCATGCTAAGCGAGCGCGTCTACCATCTGAGCTAGTTCCCGTCACAATCAATTTCATAATTCATCATTGATTTGTAAAATTAAATTTATTTTTAAAATCACATTCAAATCTCTCTAAATCTAAACATTATTATTGCTCATCAAATAAAACTTTTCAACTTTTTACGTCCAATCATCAATGAATTTTATTGCATCAAAGGTAAATGTTTTTCATATTTCAGTTGTGAGATTTTTCATTTTACAATTGTAAAAATTGATCGAAAGTTTAAACGTAATTTTCAATAGATTGAATATTAATGATTTTTCGTAAAGTAATTATTGAAATTTCAAAAATTGAGGAGAACCTGGGTATCGATCCAGTACCTCTCGCATGCTAAGCGAGCGCTTACCATCTGAGCTAGTTCCCGTCAACAATCACTTTCATAATTATTTGATTTGTAAAATAAATTTATTTTTTAAAATCACATTCAAATCTCTCTAATCAACCTTATTTTGCCTCATCAAAAAAACTTTGCAACTTTTACGTCAATCAATCAATGATTTTCACTTGTCATCAAAGTAAAATGTTTTTCATATTTTCAGTTGTTGAGATTTTTCACATTTTACAATTGTAAAAATCATCGAAAGTTTAAACGTAATTTTCAATAGATTGAATATTAATGATTTTTCGTAAAGTAAAAATATTGAAATTTTCAAAAAATTGGAGAACCTGGGTATCGATCCGTACCTCTCGCATGCTAAGCGAGCGCCTACCATCTGAGCTCAGTTCCCCGTCAACAATCAAATTTATAATTCATTTGATTTGTAAAAATTAATTATTTTTTAAAATCCATTCAAAATCTCTTAATCAACATATATTTTGCTCATCAAATAAAATTTTGAACTTTTACGTAATCAATCAATGAAATTTTCATTGTCATCAAAGTAAGATGTTTTTACATATTTCAGTTGTTGAGATTTTTCACATATTACCAATTGTAAAAATCATCGAAAGTTTTTTAACGTAATTTTCATAGATTTGAATAATTAATGATTTTCGTAAAGTTAAAATAATTGAATTTTCAAAAAATTGAGAACCGGAGTATCGATCCAGTACTCTCGCATGCTAAGCGAAGCGCAGTCTACCATCTGACTAGTTCCCGTCACAATCTATTTCATATTCATTTGATTTGTAAGAAATTTAAAATTCATTTTTAAAAATCACAATTCCAAAAATCATCTCTAATCCATTATTTTGCCTCATCAAATACAAACTTAGCCAATTTACTCATTCATTAATGAATTTTTCACTTGTATCACAGTTAAAATGTTTTTCACATATTTTCAAGATTGTTGAGGATTTTTCACATTTTGACAAGTTGTAAAAAATCGAAAGTTTAAACGTATTTTCAAAAGATTAGGATCATTAAATTTTGCGTAAAGTAAAAATAATTGATTTTTTCAAGAAACTTGGGAACTGAGTATCGATCCCAAGATACCTACTCGCAATGCTAGCGGCAGACGCCTACTACCACTCTGAGCTAAGTCCCCCGATCAAAACAATGCATATTTCATCATAATTCATTTACGATTTGTAAAATTAATTCATATTTTAAAATCAACAATTCAAATCTCTCCTTAATCAACAATTTTTGCTCATCAAATTTAAAACTTTGCAACTTTTACGTCAATCATCACAGATTTCACTTGTTCTTACTACGCAAAATAAGACACATGTTGTAGTCACATAGCTCGGCTTCGGCAGTTGTTGAGATTTTTCACAAGACCTTACCTCAGATCTCTCTTCATCAATCGAAAACTGCTACTAACACGTAATTCGAATAGATTTGAATATTAATGATTTTTCGTAAAGTCAAATATTGACAATATTTGCAAAAAAACTGTCCATCTGGAGCCACCCTACATGGGGTATCGATCCCAGTACCTCTCTCATGCAGCCGACGCGCTCTAATACTGACCTAGTTTCACCCGATCAAACAATCTATTTTCCATAATTCATTGATTGTAAAAATGAAATTCATCTTTTAAAATACATTAAAATTCTCTAATCAACATTATTTTGCTATCAAATAAAACTTTGCAACTTTTACGGTCAATCCATAATGATTTTCACTTGTCATCAAAGTAAAAGATGTTTGTTCATATTTTCAGTTGTGAGATTTTTCACATTTGTACAATTGTAAAATCATCCGAAAGTTTAAACGTAATTTTCAATAAGATTGAATATTAATTGATTTTTCGTAAAGTAAAATATTTGAATTTTTCAAAAAATTGGAGAACCTAGGTATCGACCCAGTACCTCTCGCATGTAAGCGAGCGCTACTACACTGCAGCTAGTTCCCGTCACCAATCTATTTCATAATTCATTTGATTTGTAAAAAATTAAATTCATTTTAAAAATCACATTTCAAAATCTCTCTTAATCAACATGTATTTTGCATCAAATAAAACTTTGCGCCAACTTTACGTCATCAATCAAATGAATTTCAGCTTGTATCAAAGTAAAATGTTTTCAATTTTCAGTTGTGAGATTTTTTTCACATTTTTACAATTTGTAAAATCATCGAAGTTTAAAGTAATTTTCAATAGATTGAATATTAATGATTGTTCGTAAAGTAAAATATTGAATTTTTCAAAAATTGGAGAACCTGCGTCATCCATCCCGCAAGCTCCTCACATATTTGCTCAACACGCGAAGCGCTGATCTGCCGATATGCTGGCTTAAGTCCCCGTCAACAATCTATTCATAAGCTCTCGTCTCCTTGATTTCTACCCGTCCCGCGACGTCCGTTCACTTAGAGAAGACTACTATGAAATAGATGTGTAATAAACGGCTGCGATCACTAGAGCTCAGTTAAGCGGCTCGCTTAGCATGCGAAGAGTACTGCGGCTCGATATACCCAGGTTCAATCCAAATCTTTTTTGAGCACATTCAATATTTCTACTTTACGAAAGGATCACTCAGCGTTCAAATATATGTCAACTCTCCGTTGTAAACTTCGATGTTTTTCACAATATGTAAATGCGAAAATTCAACAACTGAACATATGAAAACATCTTACTTGATGACAAGTTGAAAATCATCTCCCTTGATCCTGATTGCACGTAAAAGTTGCAAAAGTTTTTATTTGAATATGATGTCAAATAAGGTTCGATTAGAGAGATTTTGAAATAGTTGATTTTTTAAAAAATGAATTTAATTTTTACAAATCCAAATTGATATGAAAGAGATTGGTGACGGGAACTAGCTCCAGATGGTTAGATCGCTCCGCCTTAGATGCGAGAGGTTACTGGATCCGATACCCTCCTTCGATCTCCTCAACCTCATCTTTTTTTGAACTACGAATATCCTGGTTGTACGCCAAAATTGACGTTAATTCTCTCATTGAAGCTACTCTTATGATTCAACCTTCGCGTGCTCTCTCTCGCTTAAAATGTGGCATATAGAGACCTGAAAATCTCTATCTATCATTTCTCGGTCTCTACCTCTCCTTCTGAATGCCATAACGTGAAAACTTGCTGCGCCATTCGATTCGACTTTCGGTATAGATTCTGCATGGTCTTTATGACGTATGAATTAGAGCAAAACTAATATGTAAGCGGATAGAGAGAATTTTTTGAAAGTGTGACTTTTTTAGAACGATTTAATTTTTACAGCACAAGTCCAGCAATCCATTGAAAATATAGGGAATCTAGCAGTTAGGCATGCGTGCGGAAGCTAGCTCAGATGCGTAGCTCGCTATCAGCACACGGCTGGAGCTACTGGGATCCATACCCAGGTTCTCCAGATGTTTTGAAAATCAATATTTTCTTTACGAAATCATTAATATCAATTATTGAAAAATTACTTGAAACTTTCCGAATGATTTTTCCATTGTAAAATGATGGTTAATGAATATCTTCACTAGCATGCTGTAAATACTGCGTATTAACTATCACTACTCCATATGATGACAAGTGACCGTGTGTAGTAGACGGTTGGGTATGACCCTAGTCGTAAAAGATGCTCCAAACATTTACGTTCCGACATCAGAAGTCAAATCCTTTATAATTGTGGACATTAGAGAGATTTAATTGAATGATGAGTTTTAAAAAATGAAATATATAGGTTCTTCTTACGCAAAATCAAGAAATGAACTATATCTGATTAGATTGTCTCTGACGCGTGACTGACACTCTAATGCGCAGATCATTTGATAGACAGCGCATGCTGTCTAAAGCTAGCGAGAGGTACTTGGAGCGAATACCAGGTTCTCCAATTTTTTGAAAAATTCAATATTTACTTTACGGAAAATCATTTAATATTCAATCTATTGAAAATTACGTTAACTTTCGTGAGTTTTACAATTGTAAATGTGAAAATTCAACAACTGGAAAATATGAAATTTTACTATGATGACAAGTTGAAAAGTTCATGATTGATTGAGTTTAATTGCAAAGTATTATATATTGATGAGCAAAATAATGTTGATTAGAGAGATTTTGAAATGTGATTTTAAAAATGAATTAATTTTTAAAATCAAATAATTATTGGAATAGATTGTGACGGGGAACTAGCTCAGTGGATAGTAGGCGCTCGCTTAGATCGAGAAGTACTGGATCCGAATGACCAGGTTCTCAATTTTTTTGAAATTCAATATATTTTACTTTACGAAAATTCATTTAATATTCAATCTATTGAAAATTACGTTTAAATTTCAATGATTTTATACATTGTAAAGAAATTGTGAAAATCCAACATAACTGGAAATATGAAAACATTTACTTTGATGAAGTGGAAATTCATTGAATTGATTGACCGAAGTTGCAAAGTTTATTTTGGATGAGGCAAAATCTGTTGATTAGAGTAGATTTATTGAGGTGATTTTTATAAAAATGGAATTTAAGTTTTTACAAATCAAATTGATTATGAAATAGATTGTTAGACGGAACTAAGCCTCAGACTCTAGCGCGCTGCCCTCTCGGTCTTCCTATGCGAGAGCTCTAGCCTTGTCAGGTTCTCCAATTTGTTGAAAAATTCAATATTTTACTTTACGAAAATCAATTAATATTCATCTATTGAAATTACGTTTAAACTTTCGAATGATTTTTACAATTGTAAATGTGAAAAAAATCTCACGAACTGATATGCGAAAAACATTTACTTTGATGACAAGTAGAAATTCATTGAGTGATTGACGTAACAGTTTTGCAAAGTTTATTTGATGAGCAAATAATGTTGATTAGAGAGATTTTGAATGTATTTAAAAATGAATTAATTTTTACAAATCAAAGAATATGAAATTAGATTGTTGACGGGGAACGTAGTCGTGGTAGAGCGGCTCGTTACAGCGAGACGGTACTGGGATCGATACCGGTTCTCCAATTTTTTTTAAAATTTCAATATTTTAACTTTACGAAAAATCATTATATTCAATCTATTGAAATTACGTTTAATTTCGATGATTTTTACAATTGTAAAATGTTGGAAAAATTCAACAACTGAAATATAAACTTTTACTTGATGACAAGGGTGAAAATTCATTGATTGATTGACAGGAAAAAGTTGCAGTTTATTTTTAGCAAATAAGTTGTTGAATTAGAGAGATTTGAATGTGTTTAAAAATTGAATTTAATTTTTTACAAATCAACCATGATATATGAAATAGATTGTTGACGGGAACTCTCAAGGATGTAGAGGCGCTCGCTTAGCATTCAGTACTGGGATCGTACAGGTTCTCCATTTTTTTGAAAAATTCAAATTTTACACGACAAATCATTAATTCCCATCTATTGAAAATTAGTTTAAACATTTCGATGATTTTACAATTGTAAAAATGTGAAAAATCTCAACAACTGAAAATATTGAAAACATTTTACTTTAGATGACAAGTGAAAAATATCATTGATTGTTGACGTAAAGTTGCAAATTTTATTTGTGAGAAAATAATGTTGATTAGAGAGATTGGGAATGTGATTTTTAAAAATGAATTATTTTTACAAATAAATGAATTAATTGAATAGATTTGTTGAAGGGGAACTATGTCAGTGTTAGAGCCGCTCGCTGTAGCATTGCGAGAGGTACTGTTCTTTTTTCGGATCATACCAGTTCCCAATTTTTTTTGAAAATCATATTTTTACTTTACGAAAATCAATTAAATTTCAATCATTGAAGTTACGTTTAAACTTTCGTGTTTTTACAATTGTAAAATGTGAAAAATTCAACAACTGAAAATATGAAAAACATTTTACTTTGAGGACAAGTGAAAATTCATTGATTGATTGACGTAAAATTGGCAAGTTTTATTTCGATGAGCAAAGTAATGTTGATTAGAAGATTTTGATTAGTGATTTTTAAAATGAATTAATTTTTACAATCAAATGAATTAATGAAAAGAGTGACGGGACTAGCTTCAGATGGTTAGACGCTCGCTTAGCATGCGAGAGGTACTGGGATCGATACAGGTTCTCAATATTTTTGAAAAGTTCAACTATTTTACTTTACGAAAAATTCATTAATATCAAATCTATTGAAAATAGTTTAAACTTTCGCATGATTTTAAATTTGTAAATGTGAAAATTTATCAACACTGAAATATGAAACATTTTACTTTGATGACAAGTGAACAATTCATTGATGGATTGCGTAAAGTTGCAAAGTTTTATTTGATGAGCAAATAAATGGTGATTAGAGAGATTTGATGTTGATTTTAATGAAATTTATAGTTTAACAAAATCAATGAATTAGGAGAATAGATTGTTGACGGGGAACAGCTCAGTGGTAGAGCGCTCGCTTAGCATGCAGAGAGTACTGGGTCGTACCAGGTTTTCTCCATCTTTGTGTTTGAAAATTCATATTTACTTTACGAAAAAATCATTTAATATTCAATTATATTGAATGACGTGTAAACTTTCGATGATTTTTCATTGTAAAATTGTGAAAAAATCTCAACAAACTGAAAAATGAAAAACATTTTACTTGAGACAAGTGAAAAATTCATTGATTGATGACGTAAAGTTGCAAAGTTTTATTTGATGAGCAAAAATAATGTTGATTAGAGAGATTTTGAATTGATTTTTAAAAATGATTTAATTGTTACAAATCAATGTATTATGAAAATAGATTGTTGAGGGGGAACACTCAGATGGTAGAGCGCTCGCTAGCATGGAGAGACGGTACTGGATCGATAGCCCAGGTTCTCCAATTTTTTTGAAAATTCATATTTCACTCTACGGAAAATATTAAATTTCAATCTATGAAATTCACGTTTAAACTTCGATGATTTTACAATTGTAAAATGTGAAAACATCTCAAACAACTGAAAATATGAAACATTTTACTTTATGACAGTGAAAATTTCATAGTTGATTGACGTAAAGTTGCAAATTTTATTTGTGGAGCAATACTTTGATTAAGAGAGAATTTGAATTTGATTTTTAAAAAGATTAGTTTACCAAATCAATGAATTATGAAATAGATTTTCGGGGAACTGCTCAGATGGGTGAGCGCTGCTTAGATGCGAGAGGTAGTGGATCGCTACCAGTTCTTCATTTTGTTTGAAAATCATATTTTACTTTACGAAAAATCTGTAATATTCAATCTTTGAAAATTACGTTTAAATTTCGTGATTTTACAATGTAAAAATGTGAAAAATATCAACACTGAAATCAGAAAAACTGTTTACTTTGATGACAAGTGAATTCATTTGGTGATTGACGTAAAAGTTGCAAGTTTATTTGATGAGCAATAATGGTTGTTTAGAGAGATTTGAATGTGATTTTTAAAAATGAAGTTTAATGTGACAAATCAAATGATTATGAATTGTTGTTTGACGGGGAACTAGCTCAGATGTAGACGCTCGCTTAGCATGCGAGAGTATGGGATCGATACCGGTTCTCCAATTTTTTTGAAAAATTCTATTTTTACTTAAAAAATCATTTATATCAATATATTGAAAATTACGTTTAACTCGATGAATTTTTACAATTGTAAAATGTGAAAACTTCACAAGACTTGAAAATGAAAAACATTGTACTTGATGACAAGTGAAATTATTGATTGATTGACGTAAAGTTGCAAAGTTTTTTTGGATGAGCAAAATAATGTGATTCAGAGAGGATTTTGAATGTTGGTGATTTTTAAAAGAATTAATTTTTACAAATCAAATGAATTGAAATAGATGTTGACGGGGGACTAGCTCAAGATGTAGAGCGCTCGCTTAGCATGCGAGGGTACTGGGATCGATACCCAGGATCTCCAATTTTTTTGAAGAAATTCAATATTTTACTTACGAAATCATTATTATCAATCTATTTGAAATTACGTTAACTTTCCGAGGATTTTTACAATTTGTAAAATGTTTGAAAAAAATCTCAAACACTGAAATATGGAAAAACATTGTACTTTTAGATGAAAGTGAATTCATGTGCATTTGATTGACGTAAAGTGCAAGTTTTAATTTTGATGAGCAAAATAATGCTTGATTAGAGAGATTTGAATGTGATTTTTAAAAGAATGATTTAATTTTACAAATCAAATTGGAATTATGAAATTAGATTGTTGACGGGGAACTTAGCTCAGATGGTAGAAGGCTCGCTTAGCATGCGAGAAGGTACTGGGTCGCATACCCAGGATTCTCAATTTTTTTGAAATTCAATATTGTACTTTACGAAAATCATTAATATTCCGATCTATTGAAAATACGTTTGAACTTCGAATGATTTTACAATTGAAAATGTGAAAAATCTAAACACTGAAAAATATGAAACAATTTACTTTGATGACAAGTGAAATCAATTGATTGATTGGGACGTTAAAGTTGAATAGTTTTATTTGATGAGCCAAAATAATTGTTGACTAGAGAGATTTTGAATGTGATTTTTAAAATGAAATTTTTTAATTTTTTAAATCAATGATTATTGAAAATAGATGTCTGACGGCGGAACTAGCTCAGATGTTAGAGGCTCGTTAGCATGCGAGAGGTTACTGGGATCGAAGACCCAGGTTCTCGCAATTTTTCTTGAAAAAATTCAAATATGTACTTACGAGAAAATCATATAATATTCACATCTATGAAAATTTTACGTTTAAACTTTTCGAATTGTTTTTACCGCATTGTAAATGTGAAAAAATCTTCAACAACTGAAAATAATGAAAAACATATTTACTTTGATGAAAAGTGAAATCTCATGATTGATTGACCCGTTTTTTAAAAAGTTGAAAGGGTTTTGATTTTGATTGGGAAGGGAAATTTTTTAAAATTTTGGTTTGGGGATTTTAGGGGGGGGAGTTATTGAATGTGTTTTTAAAATGAATTTAAATTTTTACAATCAAATGATCATATGGAATAGATTGTTGACGGAATAGCTCAGATGGTACGAGCGCTACGCTTAGCATGCGAGATACTGGGATCGATACCCGTTCTCCAATTTTTTGAAAAATTCAATTTTACTTTACGAAAAATATTATATTCAATCGATTGAACAATTACGTTTAAACATTCTCGATGTTTTATCAATGTTAAAATGTGAAAAAATTTCAAACAAACTGAAATATGAAACATTTTACTTTGATGACAAGTGAAATTCATTGATTGATTGACGTAAAGTTGGCAAAGTTTTATTTGGATGAGCATAAATAATGTTGATTAGGAGAGATTTGAACTGTGGATTTTTAAAAATGATTTTAATTTTTACACAATCAAATGAATTTATGAAATAGATTGTTGACGGGGAACTACTCGATAGGCTAGAGCGCTCGCTTAGCATGCGAAGACGGTACTGGCTCGATACCCAGGAGTCTCCAATTTTTTTGAAAAATTCAACGATATTTTACTTGACGAAAATCATTTAATATTCAACTCTATGAAATTATAACGTTTAAACTTTCGATGATTTTACATTGTAAAATAGTGAAAAATTCTCAACAACTTGAAAATAATGATGGAAAACATTTTACTTTGATGACAAGTGAAATTCTTGATTGGATTGACGTAAAAGTGCAATTTATTGTGAGCAAAAAATTAATGCGGTTGAGAGATTTTGAATGTGATTTTTTTAAAAATATTTATTTTTACAATACATGAATTTATGAAATTAGATTGTTGGGGGACTAGCTCAGTGGTAGAGCGCTCGCTTTAGCATGGAAGTACTGGGATCATCCCGGTTCTCAATTTGGTTTGGAAAAATTCAATATTTTCTTTACGAAAATCATAATATTCAATCCTATTGCAAAGTTACGATATTAAACTTTCGATGATTTTTACAATTGTAAAATGTGAAAACTCAACAACTGAAGATATGAAAAAACATCTATTGACTTTGATGACAAGTGAAAATCATTGATTGAGTGACGTAAAGTTGCAAAGTTTTATTGATGAGCAATAATGTTGATTAGAGAGTTTTGAATTGTGATTTTAAATGAATTGTAATTTTTACTAAATCAAATAAGTATTGAAACACTTGTTATTATGATTGAGGCGGAACTTTTAAGCTCCGGTTAGAGCCGTCTCGCTTAGCATTGCGGAGAACGGTACTGGCGATCATAGGTCCTCCATAATATATTTTGTGAAAATTCAAATTATTTTTACTTTACGAAAAATCATTAAATATTCAATCTATTGAAATTACTTTAAATAACTATTCGATGATTTTTACAATTGTACAAAATTGTGAAACTATGCCTCAAACTAAAATATGAACAAACTGCTTTCACTCTTGATGACAAGTGAAAGAATTCATTTGATTGATTTGAGAAAGTTGCAAGTTTTTATTTGAGTGAGCAAAATAATGTTGATTCGAGGAGATTTTGAATGTGATTTTAAAAGATGAATTTATTTTTACAAATCAAATGAATTATACAATGATTTTTTGACGGGCGAAAATAGCTCAGATGGTAGAGCGCATGGCTTAGCTGCGAGAGGTATGGGATCGTACCCAAGGTTCTCCATTTTTTTGGAAAATTCAATATTTACTTTACGAAAAAATCAATTAATATTCAATCTATGAAAATTCGTTAAATTTCGATGATTTTTACAATTGTAAATGTGAATCTCAAAACTACAATATGAAACATTTTACTTGATACAAGTGAAATTCATTTGATTGATTGACGTAAAAGTGGGCCAAAGTTTTTATTTGAATGAGACAAAATAATGTAGTTAGAGAGATTTTTGATGTGAATCTTTTTAAAATGACATTTAATTTTTACAAATCAAGATTGAATTATGAAATACAGATTGTTAGACGGGGAACATAGCTCAGATTGGCATAGAGCCGCTCGGTTAGATGCGAGAGGTACTGGGATCGCAATACCCAGGTTCTCCAATTTTTTGAAAGAAATTCAATAATTTGTACTTTACGAAAAATCATTAATATTCATTCATTGAAAATACGTTTTAAATTCGATATTTTTACAATTGTAAATGTGAAAAATCTCAACCAACCTTGAAACATAGAAAAAATTCTTACTTTGAGTGACAAGTGAAATTTTGATTGATTGACGTAAAGTGCAAGTTTTATTTGATGAGCAAAATAATGTTGATTAGAGAGATATTTGAATGTGATTTTAAAAATGAATTAATTTTTACCAAATCAGAAGATTATGACAATAGAATTGTTGACGGAGGACTGACTCAGATGTAGAGCGCTCGCTTTAGATGCGAGAGGTACTGGGATCGATACCCAGGTTCTCCCATTTTTTTTGAAAATTCAATATTTTACTTACGAAAAATCATTTAATATTCAATTCTATGTGAAAATTACGTTTAAGATTCGCATGATTTTTACAATTGAAATGTGAAAAATTTCAACCAACTTGAAAAATATGAAAAACATGTTACCTTTGATGACAAGTGAAATTCATTGATTGATTTAGTAAAAAGTTGCAAGTTTTATTTGAGAGCCAAAATATGTTGATTAGAGAGATTTTGAAATGTGATTTTTAAAAGGAATTTATTTTTACAATAAATGAATTATGTAATAGATTGTTGAGGGGAACTAGCTCAGATGGATAGAGCGCTCGCTTGAGCATGGAGAGGTGATGGATCGGATACCCAGGTTCTCAATTTTTTTGAAAAATCTCAATATTTTACTTTACGAAAAATATTAATATTCAATCGATTTGAAAATTACGTTCTAAACTTTCGATGAATTTTTACAATTGTAAAATGTGAAAAAATCTCAACACTGAAAATATTGAAAACATTTTACTTTGAATGCAGTAAATTCATTGATTAGTTGACGTTAAAAGTTGGCAAAGTTTATATTTGATGAGCAAATATAATGTTGATTAGGGAAGATATTGAATGTGATTTTTAAATATGAATTTAATTTTTAAAATCAACAATGAATTATGAATTAGATTGTCTTGACGGGGAACTAGCTAGATGGTAGAGCGTGCTTAGCATGCGAGAGGTACTGGGATCGGTACCCAGGTTTCTCCAATTTTTTTGAAAATTCAATATTTTACTTACGAAAGTCATTTATATCTTCAATCTATTGAAATTACGTTTTAACTTTCGATGATTTTACAATTGAAAAATGTGAAAAGAATCTCAACAACTGAAAGTATGAAAAGAATTTATTACTTTGATGTACAAGTGAAAAATTCATTGATGATTGACACGTAAAAGGTTGCAAAGTTTTATTTGGATGAGCAAAATAATGTTATTAGGAGTTTTGAATGTTATTTTTAAAAATGAATTTAATTTTTACAAAATCAAATGAATTATGAATAGATTGTTGACGGGGAACAGCGCAGTGGTTAGAGCGCTTCGCTTAGGGATGCGAGAAGGTACTGGGATCGATACCCGTTCGTCCAATTTTTTTAAAATTTGTCAATTTTTCTGTACGAAAGATCATTATATTCGATCTATTGAAATTACGTTTAAACTTTCGATGATTTTTCAAATTGTAAATGTGAAAAATCTCAACAACTGAAAATAGTGAAAAACATTTTACTTTCGATGTAAGTGAAAAATTCATGTAATTGATGACGTAAAAAAGGTGCAAGTTTTATTGATGAGCCAAAATCATGTGAGTTAGAGAGATTTTGAAATGTGATTTTAAAAATGAATTACTTTTTAAATCAAGATGAATTATTGAAATAGATTGTGACGGCTGGAACTAGCTCAGATGGTCAGAGCGTCGCTTAGCATGCGAGAGACTGGGATCGATACCCAGGTTCTCCAATTATTCTTTGAAAAGTTCACAATTATTTTACTTACGCAAAAATCATTATATTCATCTAGTTTGAAAATACTTTAAACTTATCGATGATTTTCTACAATTGGTAAATGGTTTTGGAAAAGCTCAACAAACTGAAAAATATGAAAAACATTGTTACTCCTGATGACAGTGAAAATTCATTGATTGATTGAACCGTAAAAGTTGCAAAGTTTTAATTGAAATGAGCAAAATAAATGTATGAAATTAGAGAGATTTTGAATGTGATTTTAAAAGATGAAATTAAATTTTTACAAATCAAATGAATTATGAAATAGATGTTAGGAACTAGCCTCAGATGTAGAGACGCTCGCTTAGCATAGCGAGAGTACTGGATCGATTACCAAGGTTCTCCAATTTTTTTGAAACAATTAATATTTTCTTTACGGAAAATCATTGAATTTCAATCTATTGAAAATTACGGTTTAAATTTCGCGATGATTTTTACAATTGTAAAATGTTGAAAAATTCAACAACTGAAATATGAACAAACATTTTACTTTAGATGACAGGGAAAATTCATTGATTGATTGACGTAAAAGTTTGACAAAGTTTTATTTGATTGAGCAAAATAATGTTGATTAGATGAGATTTTGATGTGATTTTTAAAAATGGAATTTAATTTTTACAAATCAAATGAATTTATGGAAATAGATTGTTGACGGGAACCTAGCTCAGATGGTGAGCGTCGCTTTCAGCATGCGGAGAGGTAATGGATCGAAATCCCAGGTTCTCCAATTTTTTTGAAAAATTCAATATTTTCTTACGAAAAATCATTAATTTCCAATCTATTAAAATTAGTTTTAACTGCGATGATTTTACCAATGTAAAATGTTGACAAGAAAATTCAACAACTGCAAATATGATTCCGTAAATACTCTCTCTTACTTTGATGACAAGTGAATCATTGATTGATTGACGGGAAAGTGTGCAAACAGTCTTTATATTCTCTAGACCATATGCAAAATAATGTTATTCGTCCGTAACTCTCATCGACTTACGCAACGTGATAATTTGTGTGAACACTAGCAGTATGCCGATTTTTATCAAGTTTGTACCAAAATCAAAGAATTATGAATAGCCATTGTTGACGGGAACTAGCTCATTGGTAGAGCAGCATCGCTTAGCATGCGAGAAGTACTGGGGATCGAATACCCAGGTTTCTCCAATTGTTTCTGAAAAATTCCAAATATTTTACTTTACGAAAAAAATCATTAATTTAATCTATTGAAAATTACGTTTAAAATTTCGATGAATTTTTACAATTGTAAAATGTGAAAAATCTCAACAATGAAAATATTGAAAAACATTTTACTTTCGAGACAATGAAAAATTCATTGATTGATTGATCGTAAAAGGTGCAAATTTTTATTTGATGACTCAGTAGTATATTTGAATAGATCTACTGTGACTCATTGTGTGTTGTGTAGTGTGAATTTCTCTCACTCTCACTCAAATCAATAT
>JACMZG010000970.1:0-13286 GCA_018340805.1 Microvelia longipes
AGATAGGAAAAATTATTTTTAGCAATTTTGATAATTTTGGAAACAAGATAATAATAAAAAAAAGAGTTATGAATAGATTTGGAAAAGAAACTCGGCAACATGTTTTAATTGTTTTGTAATGATGATGAGGAGGATTTTAGGTGAATTGAAATGGTAAATTATTAATAATGAATGTTGCAAGTATAAATGTGTTTGGTAAAGAGATTTTTCCTAAATAATATGATGATATGAGTTTGAAAAGAGAATAAAAATTGAAAAAAAGTCAAAGAAATTGAATGAAAGAATTTATTTGTAAAAATTATTGAAACAATGTGAAATTGAACAAGGCTCAGTGGTCTAGGGGTATGATTCTCGCTTTGGGTGCGAGAGGTCCCGGGTTCAAATCCCGGCTGAGCCCATTATTTTTCGAAAAGTAAAATATTTGAAATTGAAATTTGATTTCAAGAAAACATGATCAAATGATTAAAAAAGGAAAATTATTTTTTACAAGTTTTGATAATTCTTGGAAAACAAGATAATAATAAAAAAAAGAGTTATGAAAGATTTTTGGAAAAGAAACTCGGAACAATGTTTTAATTGTTTTGTAATGATGATGAGGAGGATTAGGTGTAATTGAAATGGTAAATTATTAATAATGAATGTTGCAAGTATAAATGTGTTTGGTAAAGAGATTTTTCCTAAATAATATGATGATATGAGTTTGAAAAGAGAAATAAAAATTGAAAAAAAGTCAAAGAAATTGAATGAAAGAATTTATTTGTAAAATTATTGAAACAATGTGAAATTGAACAAGGCTCAGTGGTCTAGGGGTATGATTCTCGCTTTGGGTGCGAGAGGTCCCGGGTTCAAATCCCGGCTGAGCCCATTATTTTTTCGAAAAAGTAAAATATTTGAAATTGAAATTTGATTTCAAGAAAACATGATCAAATGATTAAAAAAGGAAAATTATTTTTTACAAGTTTTGATAATTCTTGGAAAACAAGATAATAATAAAAAAAGAGTTATGAAAGATTTTTGGAAAAGAAACTCGGAACAATGTTTTAATTGTTTTGTAATGATGATGAGGAGGATTAGGTGTAATTGAAATGGTAAATTATTAATAATGAATGTTGCAAGTATAAATGTGTTTGGTAAAGAGATTTTTCCTAAATAATATGATGATATGAGTTTGAAAAGAGAAATAAAAATTGAAAAAAAGTCAAAGAAATTGAATGAAAGAATTTATTTGTAAAATTATTGAAACAATGTGAAATTGAACAAGGCTCAGTGGTCTAGGGGTATGATTCTCGCTTTGGGTGCGAGAGGTCCCGGGTTCAAATCCCGGCTGAGCCCATTATTTTTCGAAAAAGTAAAATATTTGAAATTGAAATTTGATTTCAAGAAAACATGATCAAATGATTAAAAAAGGAAAATTATTTTTTACAAGTTTTGATAATTCTTGGAAAACAAGATAATAATAAAAAAGAGTTATGAAAGATTTTTGGAAAAGAAACTCGGAACAATGTTTTAATTGTTTTGTAATGATGATGAGGAGGATTAGGTGTAATTGAAATGGTAAATTATTAATAATGAATGTTGCAAGTATAAATGTGTTTGGTAAAGAGATTTTTCCTAAATAATATGATGATATGAGTTTGAAAAGAGAAATAAAAATTGAAAAAAAGTCAAAGAAATTGAATGAAAGAATTTATTTGTAAAATTATTGAAACAATGTGAAATTGAACAAGGCTCAGTGGTCTAGGGGTATGATTCTCGCTTTGGGTGCGAGAGGTCCCGGGTTCAAATCCCGGCTGAGCCCATTATTTTTCGAAAAAGTAAAATATTTGAAATTGAAATTTGATTTCAAGAAAACATGATCAAATGATTAAAAAAGGAAAATTATTTTTTACAAGTTTTGATAATTCTTGGAAAACAAGATAATAATAAAAAAAAAGAGTTATGAAAGATTTTTGGAAAAGAAACTCGGAACAATGTTTTAATTGTTTTGTAATGATGATGAGGAGGATTAGGTGTAATTGAAATGGTAAATTATTAATAATGAATGTTGCAAGTATAAATGTGTTTGGTAAAGAGATTTTTCCTAAATAATATGATGATATGAGTTTGAAAAGAGAAATAAAAATTGAAAAAAAGTCAAAGAAATTGAATGAAAGAATTTATTTGTAAAATTATTGAAACAATGTGAAATTGAACAAGGCTCAGTGGTCTAGGGGTATGATTCTCGCTTTGGGTGCGAGAGGTCCCGGGTTCAAATCCCGGCTGAGCCCATTATTTTTCGAAAAAGTAAAATATTTGAAATTGAAATTTGATTTCAAGAAAACATGATCAAATGATTAAAAAAGGAAAATTATTTTTTACAAGTTTTGATAATTCTTGGAAAACAAGATAATAATAAAAAAAAGAGTTATGAAAGATTTTTGGAAAAGAAACTCGGAACAATGTTTTAATTGTTTTGTAATGATGATGAGGAGGATTAGGTGTAATTGAAATGGTAAATTATTAATAATGAATGTTGCAAGTATAAATGTGTTTGGTAAAGAGATTTTTCCTAAATAATATGATGATATGAGTTTGAAAAGAGAAATAAAAATTGAAAAAAAGTCAAAGAAATTGAATGAAAGAATTTATTTGTAAAATTATTGAAACAATGTGAAATTGAACAAGGCTCAGTGGTCTAGGGGTATGATTCTCGCTTTGGGTGCGAGAGGTCCCGGGTTCAAATCCCGGCTGAGCCCATTATTTTTCGAAAAAGTAAAATATTTGAAATTGAAATTTGATTTCAAGAAAACATGATCAAATGATTAAAAAAGGAAAATTATTTTTTACAAGTTTTGATAATTCTTGGAAAACAAGATAATAATAAAAAAAGAGTTATGAAAGATTTTTGGAAAAGAAACTCGGAACAATGTTTTAATTGTTTTGTAATGATGATGAGGAGGATTAGGTGTAATTGAAATGGTAAATTATTAATAATGAATGTTGCAAGTATAAATGTGTTTGGTAAAGAGATTTTTCCTAAATAATATGATGATATGAGTTTGAAAAGAGAAATAAAAATTGAAAAAAAGTCAAAGAAATTGAATGAAAGAATTTATTTGTAAAATTATTGAAACAATGTGAAATTGAACAAGGCTCAGTGGTCTAGGGGTATGATTCTCGCTTTGGGTGCGAGAGGTCCCGGGTTCAAATCCCGGCTGAGCCCATTATTTTTCGAAAAAGTAAAATATTTGAAATTGAAATTTGATTTCAAGAAAACATGATCAAATGATTAAAAAAGGAAAATTATTTTTTACAAGTTTTGATAATTCTTGGAAAACAAGATAATAATAAAAAAAAGAGTTATGAAAGATTTTTGGAAAAGAAACTCGGAACAATGTTTTAATTGTTTTGTAATGATGATGAGGAGGATTAGGTGTAATTGAAATGGTAAATTATTAATAATGAATGTTGCAAGTATAAATGTGTTTGGTAAAGAGATTTTTCCTAAATAATATGATGATATGAGTTTGAAAAGAGAAATAAAAATTGAAAAAAAGTCAAAGAAATTGAATGAAAGAATTTATTTGTAAAATTATTGAAACAATGTGAAATTGAACAAGGCTCAGTGGTCTAGGGGTATGATTCTCGCTTTGGGTGCGAGAGGTCCCGGGTTCAAATCCCGGCTGAGCCCATTATTTTTCGAAAAAGTAAAATATTTGAAATTGAAATTTGATTTCAAGAAAACATGATCAAATGATTAAAAAAGGAAAATTATTTTTTACAAGTTTTGATAATTCTTGGAAAACAAGATAATAATAAAAAAAAAGAGTTATGAAAGATTTTTGGAAAAAAACTCGGAACAATGTTTTAATTGTTTTGTAATGATGATGAGGAGGATTAGGTGTAATTGAAATGGTAAATTATTAATAATGAATGTTGCAAGTATAAATGTGTTTGGTAAAGAGATTTTTCCTAAATAATATGATGATATGAGTTTGAAAAGAGAAATAAAAATTGAAAAAAAGTCAAAGAAATTGAATGAAAGAATTTATTTGTAAAATTATTGAAACAATGTGAAATTGAACAAGGCTCAGTGGTCTAGGGGTATGATTCTCGCTTTGGGTGCGAGAGGTCCCGGGTTCAAATCCCGGCTGAGCCCATTATTTTTCGAAAAAGTAAAATATTTGAAATTGAAATTTGATTTCAAGAAAACATGATCAAATGATTAAAAAAGGAAAATTTTTTTTACAAGTTTTGATAATTCTTGGAAAACAAGATAATAATAAAAAAAAGAGTTATGAAAGATTTTTGGAAAAGAAACTCGGAACAATGTTTTAATTGTTTTGTAATGATGATGAGGAGGATTAGGTGTAATTGAAATGGTAAATTATTAATAATGAATGTTGCAAGTATAAATGTGTTTGGTAAAGAGATTTTTCCTAAATAATATGATGATATGAGTTTGAAAAGAGAAATAAAAATTGAAAAAAAGTCAAAGAAATTGAATGAAAGAATTTATTTGTAAAATTATTGAAACAATGTGAAATTGAACAAGGCTCAGTGGTCTAGGGGTATGATTCTCGCTTTGGGTGCGAGAGGTCCCGGGTTCAAATCCCGGCTGAGCCCATTATTTTTCGAAAAAGTAAAATATTTGAAATTGAAATTTGATTTCAAGAAACATGATCAAATGATTAAAAAAGGAAAATTATTTTTTACAAGTTTTGATAATTCTTGGAAAACAAGATAATAATAAAAAAAAGAGTTATGAAAGATTTTTGGAAAAGAAACTCGGAACAATGTTTTAATTGTTTTGTAATGATGATGAGGAGGATTAGGTGTAATTGAAATGGTAAATTATTAATAATGAATGTTGCAAGTATAAATGTGTTTGGTAAAGAGATTTTTCCTAAATAATATGATGATATGAGTTTGAAAAGAGAAATAAAAATTGAAAAAAAGTCAAAGAAATTGAATGAAAGAATTTATTTGTAAAATTATTGAAACAATGTGAAATTGAACAAGGCTCAGTGGTCTAGGGGTATGATTCGCTTTGGGTGCGAGAGGTCCCGGGTTCAAATCCCGGCTGAGCCCATTATTTTTCGAAAAAGTAAAATATTTGAAATTGAAATTTGATTTCAAGAAAACATGATCAAATGATTAAAAAAGGAAAATTATTTTTTACAAGTTTTGATAATTCTTGGAAAACAAGATAATAATAAAAAAAAGAGTTATGAAAGATTTTTGGAAAAGAAACTCGGAACAATGTTTTAATTGTTTTGTAATGATGATGAGGAGGATTAGGTGTAATTGAAATGGTAAATTATTAATAATGAATGTTGCAAGTATAAATGTGTTTGGTAAAGAGATTTTTCCTAAATAATATGATGATATGAGTTTGAAAAGAGAAATAAAAATTGAAAAAAAGTCAAAGAAATTGAATGAAAGAATTTATTTGTAAAATTATTGAAACAATGTGAAATTGAACAAGGCTCAGTGGTCTAGGGGTATGATTCTCGCTTTGGGTGCGAGAGGTCCCGGGTTCAAATCCCGGCTGAGCCCATTATTTTTCGAAAAAGTAAAATATTTGAAATTGAAATTTGATTTCAAGAAAACATGATCAAATGATTAAAAAAGGAAAATTATTTTTTACAAGTTTTGATAATTCTTGGAAAACAAGATAATAATAAAAAAAAGAGTTATGAAAGATTTTTGGAAAAGAAACTCGGAACAATGTTTTAATTGTTTTTGTAATGATGATGAGGAGGATTAGGTGTAATTGAAATGGTAAATTATTAATAATGAATGTTGCAAGTATAAATGTGTTTGGTAAAGAGATTTTTCCTAAATAATATGATGATATGAGTTTGAAAAGAGAAATAAAAATTGAAAAAAAGTCAAAGAAATTGAATGAAAGAATTTATTTGTAAAATTATTGAAACAATGTGAAATTGAACAAGGCTCAGTGGTCTAGGGGTATGATTCTCGCTTTGGGTGCGAGAGGTCCCGGGTTCAAATCCCGGCTGAGCCCATTATTTTTCGAAAAAGTAAAATATTTGAAATTGAAATTTGATTTCAAGAAAACATGATCAAATGATTAAAAAAGGAAAATTATTTTTTACAAGTTTTGATAATTCTTGGAAAACAAGATAATAATAAAAAAAGAGTTATGAAAGATTTTTGGAAAAGAAACTCGGAACAATGTTTTAATTGTTTTGTAATGATGATGAGGAGGATTAGGTGTAATTGAAATGGTAAATTATTAATAATGAATGTTGCAAGTATAAATGTGTTTGGTAAAGAGATTTTTCCTAAATAATATGATGATATGAGTTTGAAAAGAGAAATAAAAATTGAAAAAAGTCAAAGAAATTGAATGAAAGAATTTATTTGTAAAATTATTGAAACAATGTGAAATTGAACAAGGCTCAGTGGTCTAGGGGTATGATTCTCGCTTTGGGTGCGAGAGGTCCCGGGTTCAAATCCCGGCTGAGCCCATTATTTTTCGAAAAAGTAAAATATTTGAAATTGAAATTTGATTTCAAGAAAACATGATCAAATGATTAAAAAAGGAAAATTATTTTTTACAAGTTTTGATAATTCTTGGAAAACAAGATAATAATAAAAAAAAGAGTTATGAAAGATTTTTGGAAAAGAAACTCGGAACAATGTTTTAATTGTTTTGTAATGATGATGAGGAGGATTAGGTGTAATTGAAATGGTAAATTATTAATAATGAATGTTGCAAGTATAAATGTGTTTGGTAAAGAGATTTTTCCTAAATAATATGATGATATGAGTTTGAAAAGAGAAATAAAAATTGAAAAAAAGTCAAAGAAATTGAATGAAAGAATTTATTTGTAAAATTATTGAAACAATGTGAAATTGAACAAGGCTCAGTGGTCTAGGGGTATGATTCTCGCTTTGGGTGCGAGAGGTCCCGGGTTCAAATCCCGGCTGAGCCCATTATTTTTCGAAAAAGTAAAATATTTGAAATTGAAATTTGATTTCAAGAAAACATGATCAAATGATTAAAAAAGGAAAATTATTTTTTACAAGTTTTGATAATTCTTGGAAAACAAGATAATAATAAAAAAAAGAGTTATGAAAGATTTTTGGAAAAGAAACTCGGAACAATGTTTTAATTGTTTTGTAATGATGATGAGGAGGATTAGGTGTAATTGAAATGGTAAATTATTAATAATGAATGTTGCAAGTATAAATGTGTTTGGTAAAGAGATTTTTCCTAAATAATATGATGATATGAGTTTGAAAAGAGAAATAAAAATTGAAAAAAAGTCAAAGAAATTGAATGAAAGAATTTATTTGTAAAATTATTGAAACAATGTGAAATTGAACAAGGCTCAGTGGTCTAGGGGTATGATTCTCGCTTTGGGTGCGAGAGGTCCCGGGTTCAAATCCCGGCTGAGCCCATTATTTTTCGAAAAAGTAAAATATTTGAAATTGAAATTTGATTTCAAGAAAACATGATCAAATGATTAAAAAAGGAAAATTATTTTTTACAAGTTTTGATAATTCTTGGAAAACAAGATAATAATAAAAAAAAGAGTTATGAAAGATTTTTGGAAAAGAAACTCGGAACAATGTTTTAATTGTTTTGTAATGATGATGAGGAGGATTAGGTGTAATTGAAATGGTAATTATTAATAATGAATGTTGCAAGTATAAATGTGTTTGGTAAAGATTTTTCCTAAATAATATGATGATATGAGTTTGAAAAGAGAAATAAAAATTGAAAAAAAGTCAAAGAAATTGAATGAAAGAATTTATTTGTAAAAATTATTGAAACAATGTGAAATTGAACAAGGCTCAGTGGTCTAGGGGTATGATTCTCGCTTTGGGTGCGAGAGGTCCCGGGTTCAAATCCCGGCTGAGCCCATTATTTTTCGAAAAAGTAAAATATTTGAAATTGAAATTTGATTTCAAGAAAACATGATCAAATGATTAAAAAAGGAAAATTATTTTTTACAAGTTTTGATAATTCTTGGAAAACAAGATAATAATAAAAAAAGAGTTATGAAAGATTTTTGGAAAAGAAACTCGGAACAATGTTTTAATTGTTTTGTAATGATGATGAGGAGGATTAGGTGTAATTGAAATGGTAATTATTAATAATGAATGTTGCAAGTATAAATGTGTTTGGTAAAGAGATTTTTCCTAAATAATATGATGATATGAGTTTGAAAAGAGAAATAAAAATTGAAAAAAAGTCAAAGAAATTGAATGAAAGAATTTATTTGTAAAATTATTGAAACAATGTGAAATTGAACAAGGCTCAGTGGTCTAGGGGTATGATTCTCGCTTTGGGTGCGAGAGGTCCCGGTTCAAATCCCGGCTGAGCCCATTATTTTTCGAAAAAGTAAAATATTTGAAATTGAAATTTGATTTCAAGAAAACATGATCAAATGATTAAAAAAGGAAAATTATTTTTTACAAGTTTTGATAATTCTTGGAAAACAAGATAATAATAAAAAAAAGAGTTATGAAAGATTTTTGGAAAAGAAACTCGGAACAATGTTTTAATTGTTTTGTAATGATGATGAGGAGGATTAGGTGTAATTGAAATGGTAAATTATTAATAATGAATGTTGCAAGTATAAATGTGTTTGGTAAAGAGATTTTTCCTAAATAATATGATGATATGAGTTTGAAAAGAGAAATAAAAATTGAAAAAAAGTCAAAGAAATTGAATGAAAGAATTTATTTGTAAAATTTTGAAACAATGTGAAATTGAACAAGGCTCAGTGGTCTAGGGGTATGATTCTCGCTTTGGGTGCGAGAGGTCCCGGGTTCAAATCCCGGCTGAGCCCATTATTTTTCGAAAAAGTAAAATATTTGAAATTGAAATTTGATTTCAAGAAAACATGATCAAATGATTAAAAAAGGAAAATTATTTTTTACAAGTTTTGATAATTCTTGGAAAACAAGATAATAATAAAAAAAAGAGTTATGAAAGATTTTTGGAAAAGAAACTCGGAACAATGTTTTAATTGTTTTGTAATGATGATGAGGATTAGGTGTAATTGAAATGGTAAATTATTAATAATGAATGTTGCAAGTATAAATGTGTTTGGTAAAGAGATTTTTCCTAAATAATATGATGATATGAGTTTGAAAAGAGAAATAAAAATTGAAAAAAAGTCAAAGAAATTGAATGAAAGAATTTATTTGTAAAATTATTGAAACAATGTGAAATTGAACAAGGCTCAGTGGTCTAGGGGTATGATTCTCGCTTTGGGTGCGAGGTCCCGGGTTCAAATCCCGGCTGAGCCCATTATTTTTCGAAAAAGTAAAATATTTGAAATTGAAATTTGATTTCAAGAAAACATGATCAAATGATTAAAAAAGGAAAATTATTTTTTACAAGTTTTGATAATTCTTGGAAAACAAGATAATAATAAAAAAAGAGTTATGAAATTTTTGGAAAAGAAACTCGGAACAATGTTTTAATTGTTTTGTAATGATGATGAGGAGGATTAGGTGTAATTGAAATGGTAAATTATTAATAATGAATGTTGCAAGTATAAATGTGTTTGGTAAAGAGATTTTTCCTAAATAATATGATGATATGAGTTTGAAAAGAGAAATAAAAATTGAAAAAAAGTCAAAGAAATTGAATGAAAGAATTTATTTGTAAAATTATTGAAACAATGTGAAATTGAACAAGGCTCAGTGGTCTAGGGGTATGATTCTCGCTTTGGGTGCGAGAGTCCCGGGTTCAAATCCCGGCTGAGCCCATTATTTTTCGAAAAAGTAAAATATTTGAAATTGAAATTTGATTTCAAGAAAACATGATCAAATGATTAAAAAAGGAAAATTATTTTTTACAAGTTTTGATAATTCTTGGAAAACAAGATAATAATAAAAAAAGAGTTATGAAAGATTTTTGGAAAAGAAACTCGGAACAATGTTTTAATTGTTTTGTAATGATGATGAGAGGATTAGGTGTAATTGAAATGGTAAATTATTTAATAATGAATGTTGCAAGTATAAATGTGTTTGGTAAAGAGATTTTTCCTAAATAATATGATGATATGAGTTTGAAAAGAGAAATAAAAATTGAAAAAAAGTCAAAGAAATTGAATGAAAGAATTTATTTGTAAAATTATTGAAACAATGTGAAATTGAACAAGGCTCAGTGGTCTAGGGGTATGATTCTCGCTTTGGGTGCGAGAGGTCCCGGGTTCAAATCCCGGCTGAGCCCATTATTTTTCGAAAAAGTAAAATATTTGAAATTGAAATTTGATTTCAAGAAAACATGATCAAATGATTAAAAAAGGAAAATTATTTTTTACAAGTTTTGATAATTCTTGGAAAACAAGATAATAATAAAAAAAAGAGTTATGAAAGATTTTTGGAAACTCGGAACAATGTTTTAATTGTTTTGTAATGATGATGAGGAGGATTAGGTGTAATTGAAATGGTAAATTATTAATAATGAATGTTGCAAGTATAAATGTGTTTGGTAAAGAGATTTTTCCTAAATAATATGATGATATGAGTTTGAAAAGAGAAATAAAAATTGAAAAAAGTCAAAGAAATTGAATGAAAGAATTTATTTGTAAAATTATTGAAACAATGTGAAATTGAACAAGGCTCAGTGGTCTAGGGGTATGATTCTCGCTTTGGGTGCGAGAGGTCCCGGGTTCAAATCCCGGCTGAGCCCATTATTTTTCGAAAAAGTAAAATATTTGAAATTGAAATTTGATTTCAAGAAAACATGATCAAATGATTAAAAAAGGAAAATTATTTTTTACAAGTTTTGATAATTCTTGGAAAACAAGATAATAATAAAAAAAGAGTTATGAAAGATTTTTGGAAAAGAAACTCGGAACAATGTTTTAATTGTTTTTAATGATGATGAGGAGGATTAGGTGTAATTGAAATGGTAAATTATTAATAATGAATGTTGCAAGTATAAATGTGTTTGGTAAAGAGATTTTTCCTAAATAATATGATGATATGAGTTTGAAAAGAGAAATAAAAATTGAAAAAAAGTCAAAGAAATTGAATGAAAGAATTTATTGTAAAATTATTGAAACAATGTGAAATTGAACAAGGCTCAGTGGTCTAGGGGTATGATTCTCGCTTTGGGTGCGAGAGGTCCCGGGTTCAAATCCCGGCTGAGCCATTATTTTTCGAAAAAGTAAAATATTTGAAATTGAAATTTGATTTCAAGAAAACATGATCAAATGATTAAAAAAGGAAAATTATTTTTTACAAGTTTTGATAATTCTTGGAAAACAAGATAATAATAAAAAAAGAGTTATGAAAGATTTTTGGAAAAGAAACTCGGAACAATGTTTTAATTGTTTTGTAATGATGATGAGGAGGATTAGGTGTAATTGAAATGGTAAATTATTAATAATGAATGTTGCAAGTATAAATGTGTTTGGTAAAGAGATTTTTCCTAAATAATATGATGATATGAGTTTGAAAAGAGAAATAAAAATTGAAAAAAAGTCAAAGAAATTGAATGAAAGAATTTATTTGTAAAATTATTGAAACAATGTGAAATTGAACAAGGCTCAGTGGTCTAGGGGTATGATTCTCGCTTTGGGTGCGAGAGGTCCCGGGTTCAAATCCCGGCTGAGCCCATTATTTTTCGAAAAAGTAAAATATTTGAAATTGAAATTTGATTTCAAGAAAACATGATCAAATGATTAAAAAAGGAAAATTATTTTTTACAAGTTTTGATAATTCTTGGAAAACAAGATAATAATAAAAAAAAGAGTTATGAAAGATTTTTGGAAAAGAAACTCGGAACAATGTTTTAATTGTTTTGTAATGATGATGAGGAGGATTAGGTGTAATTGAAATGGTAAATTATTAATAATGAATGTTGCAAGTATAAATGTGTTTGGTAAAGAGATTTTTCCTAAATAATATGATGATATGAGTTTGAAAAGAGAAAAAAAATTGAAAAAAAGTCAAAGAAATTGAATGAAAGAATTTATTTGTAAATTATTGAAACAATGTGAAATTGAACAAGGCTCAGTGGTCTAGGGGTATGATTCTCGCTTTGGGTGCGAGAGGTCCCGGGTTCAAATCCCGGCTGAGCCCATTATTTTTCGAAAAAGTAAAATATTTGAAATTGAAATTTGATTTCAAGAAAACATGATCAAATGATTAAAAAAGGAAAATTATTTTTTACAAGTTTTGATAATTCTTGGAAAACAAGATAATAATAAAAAAAAGAGTTATGAAAGATTTTTGGAAAAGAAACTCGGAACAATGTTTTAATTGTTTTGTAATGATGATGAGAGGATTAGGTGTAATTGAAATGGTAAATTATTAATAATGAATGTTGCAAGTATAAATGTGTTTGGTAAAGAGATTTTTCCTAAATAATATGATGATATGAGTTTGAAAAGAGAAATAAAAATTGAAAAAAAGTCAAAGAAATTGAATGAAAGAATTTATTTGTAAAATTATTGAAACAATGTGAAATTGAACAAGGCTCAGTGGTCTAGGGGTATGATTCTCGCTTTGGGTGCGAGAGGTCCCGGGTTCAAATCCCGGCTGAGCCCATTATTTTTCGAAAAAGTAAAATATTTGAAATTGAAATTTGATTTCAAGAAAACATGATCAAATGATTAAAAAAGGAAAATTATTTTTTACAAGTTTTGATAATTCTTGGAAAACAAGATAATAATAAAAAAAAGAGTTATGAAAGATTTTTGGAAAAGAAACTCGGAACAATGTTTTAATTGTTTTGTAATGATGATGAGGAGGATTAGGTGTAATTGAAATGGTAAATTATTAATAATGAATGTTGCAAGTATAAATGTGTTTGGTAAAGAGATTTTTCCTAAATAATATGATGATATGAGTTTGAAAAGAGAAATAAAAATTGAAAAAAGTCAAAGAAATTGAATGAAAGAATTTATTTGTAAAATTATTGAAACAATGTGAAATTGAACAAGGCTCAGTGGTCTAGGGGTATGATTCTCGCTTTGGGTGCGAGAGGTCCCGGGTTCAAATCCCGGCTGAGCCATTATTTTTCGAAAAAGTAAAATATTTGAAATTGAAATTTGATTTCAAGAAAACATGATCAAATGATTAAAAAAGGAAAATTATTTTTTACAAGTTTTGATAATTCTTGGAAAACAAGATAATAATAAAAAAAGAGTTATGAAAGATTTTTGAAAAGAAACTCGGAACAATGTTTTAATTGTTTGTAATGATGATGAGAGGATTAGGTGTAATTGAAATGGTAAATTATTAATAATGAATGTTGCAAGTATAAATGTGTTTGGTAAAGAGATTTTTCCTAAATAATATGTGTA
>JACMZG010000971.1:0-13284 GCA_018340805.1 Microvelia longipes
AAATTTTTCAAACTTTATTTATTAATGTTTTTCTCATTATTTCTATCATATTTTTCATAAAGAAATAAAAATATTTTCATATTTCATATAATTTTATATGAAAAATTAGAATTTCAATTGAACATCAATAACTTTTACGGTCTCGATTTTAACTTTACTCTATAAGCGTTGCAATTCTATCAAATCGTTTCATAAAAAGTTAACAATTATTATTTTCTTTACTTTATATTATATATTATCGATTCTCAGATTATTGGTTACATCTTTCTCCTCCTATCTTTTCTTTTCTACCAACAATAGTGATTGTTAATATAATATGATACATGTATTTACTTAAAATTTCAGAAAATTAGAATTTTACTCGATAAAGAAATTGGAAAAGTGTTGGCAGTTTTAGTAGAAAAATTCTTATTTGAAAATTGCTGGGATGATCCTCGGTGGTCCGGGGTGCAGGCTTCAAACCTGTAGTCGGTTGACACCGAAGTGGTTCGATTCCACCTTTCCAGCGATTTTTTGAAAAAATATTTAATTTTTTCAAACTTTATTTATTAATGTTTTTCTCATTATTTCTATCATATTTTTCATAAAGAAATAAAAATATTTCATATTTCATATAATTTTATATGAAAAATTAGAATTTCAATTGAACATCAATAACTTTTACGGTCTCGATTTTAACTTTACTCTATAAGCGTTGCAATTCTATCAAATCGTTTCATAAAAAGTTAACAATTATTATTTTCTTTACTTTATATTATATATTATCGATTCTCAGATTATTGGTTACATCTTTCTCCTCCTATCTTTTCTTTTCTACCAACAATAGTGATTGTTAATATAATATGATACATGTATTTACTTAAAATTTCAGAAAATTAGAATTTTTACTCGATAAAGAAATTGGAAAAGTGTTGGCAGTTTTAGTAGAAAAATTCTTATTTGAAAATTGCTGGGATGATCCTCGGTGGTCCGGGGTGCAGGCTTCAAACCTGTAGTCGGTTGACACCGAAGTGGTTCGATTCCACCTTTCCAGCGATTTTTTGAAAAAATATTTAATTTTTTCAAACTTTATTTATTAATGTTTTTCTCATTATTTCTATCATATTTTTCATAAAGAAATAAAAATATTTCATATTTCATATAATTTTATATGAAAAATTAGAATTTCAATTGAACATCAATAACTTTTACGGTCTCGATTTTAACTTTACTCTATAAGCGTTGCAATTCTATCAAATCGTTTCATAAAAAGTTAACAATTATTATTTTCTTTACTTTATATTATATATTATCGATTCTCAGATTATTGGTTACATCTTTCTCCTCCTATCTTTTCTTTTCTACCAACAATAGTGATTGTTAATATAATATGATACATGTATTTACTTAAAATTTCAGAAAATTAGAATTTTTACTCGATAAAGAAATTGGAAAAGTGTTGGCAGTTTTAGTAGAAAAATTCTTATTTGAAAATTGCTGGGATGATCCTCGGTGGTCCGGGGTGCAGGCTTCAAACCTGTAGTCGGTTGACACCGAAGTGGTTCGATTCCACCTTTCCAGCGATTTTTTGAAAAAATATTTAATTTTTTCAAACTTTATTTATTAATGTTTTTCTCATTATTTCTATCATATTTTTCATAAAGAAATAAAAATATTTCATATTTCATATAATTTTATATGAAAAATTAGAATTTCAATTGAACATCAATAACTTTTACGGTCTCGATTTTAACTTTACTCTATAAGCGTTGCAATTCTATCAAATCGTTTCATAAAAAGTTAACAATTATTATTTTCTTTACTTTATATTATATATTATCGATTCTCAGATTATTGGTTACATCTTTCTCCTCCTATCTTTTCTTTTCTACCAACAATAGTGATTGTTAATATAATATGATACATGTATTTACTTAAAATTTCAGAAAATTAGAATTTTTACTCGATAAAGAAATTGGAAAAGTGTTGGCAGTTTTAGTAGAAAAATTCTTATTTGAAAATTGCTGGGATGATCCTCGGTGGTCCGGGGTGCAGGCTTCAAACCTGTAGTCGGTTGACACCGAAGTGGTTCGATTCCACCTTTCCAGCGATTTTTTGAAAAAATATTTAATTTTTTCAAACTTTATTTATTAATGTTTTTCTCATTATTTCTATCATATTTTTCATAAAGAAATAAAAAATTTCATATTTCATATAATTTTATATGAAAAATTAGAATTTCAATTGAACATCAATAACTTTTACGGTCTCGATTTTAACTTTACTCTATAAGCGTTGCAATTCTATCAAATCGTTTCATAAAAAGTTAACAATTATTATTTTCTTTACTTTATATTATATATTATCGATTCTCAGATTATTGGTTACATCTTTCTCCTCCTATCTTTTCTTTTCTACCAACAATAGTGATTGTTAATATAATATGATACATGTATTTACTTAAAATTTCAGAAAATTAGAATTTTTACTCGATAAAGAAATTGGAAAAGTGTTGGCAGTTTTAGTAGAAAAATTCTTATTTGAAAATTGCTGGGATGATCCTCGGTGGTCCGGGGTGCAGGCTTCAAACCTGTAGTCGGTTGACACCGAAGTGGTTCGATTCCACCTTTCCAGCGATTTTTTGAAAAAATATTTAATTTTTTCAAACTTTATTTATTAATGTTTTTCTCATTATTTCTATCATATTTTTCATAAAGAAATAAAAATATTTCATATTTCATATAATTTTATATGAAAAATTAGAATTTCAATTGAACATCAATAACTTTTACGGTCTCGATTTTAACTTTACTCTATAAGCGTTGCAATTCTATCAAATCGTTTCATAAAAAGTTAACAATTATTATTTTCTTTACTTTATATTATATATTATCGATTCTCAGATTATTGGTTACATCTTTCTCCTCCTATCTTTTCTTTTCTACCAACAATAGTGATTGTTAATATAATATGATACATGTATTTACTTAAAATTTCAGAAAATTAGAATTTTTACTCGATAAAGAAATTGGAAAAGTGTTGGCAGTTTTAGTAGAAAAATTCTTATTTGAAAATTGCTGGGATGATCCTCGGTGGTCCGGGGTGCAGGCTTCAAACCTGTAGTCGGTTGACACCGAAGTGGTTCGATTCCACCTTTCCAGCGATTTTTTGAAAAAATATTTAATTTTTTCAAACTTTATTTATTAATGTTTTTCTCATTATTTCTATCATATTTTTCATAAAGAAATAAAAATATTTCATATTTCATATAATTTTATATGAAAAATTAGAATTTCAATTGAACATCAATAACTTTTACGGTCTCGATTTTAACTTTACTCTATAAGCGTTGCAATTCTATCAAATCGTTTCATAAAAAGTTAACAATTATTATTTTCTTTACTTTATTATATATTATCGATTCTCAGATTATTGGTTACATCTTTCTCCTCCTATCTTTTCTTTTCTACCAACAATAGTGATTGTTAATATAATATGATACATGTATTTACTTAAAATTTCAGAAAATTAGAATTTTTACTCGATAAAGAAATTGGAAAAGTGTTGGCAGTTTTAGTAGAAAAATTCTTATTTGAAAATTGCTGGGATGATCCTCGGTGGTCCGGGGTGCAGGCTTCAAACCTGTAGTCGGTTGACACCGAAGTGGTTCGATTCCACCTTTCCAGCGATTTTTTGAAAAAATATTTAATTTTTTCAAACTTTATTTATTAATGTTTTTCTCATTATTTCTATCATATTTTTCATAAAGAAATAAAAAATTTTCATATTTCATATAATTTTATATGAAAAATTAGAATTTCAATTGAACATCAATAACTTTTACGGTCTCGATTTTAACTTTACTCTATAAGCGTTGCAATTCTATCAAATCGTTTCATAAAAAGTTAACAATTATTATTTTCTTTACTTTATATTATATATTATCGATTCTCAGATTATTGGTTACATCTTTCTCCTCCTATCTTTTCTTTTCTACCAACAATAGTGATTGTTAATATAATATGATACATGTATTTACTTAAAATTTCAGAAAATTAGAATTTTTACTCGATAAAGAAATTGGAAAAGTGTTGGCAGTTTTAGTAGAAAAATTCTTATTTGAAAATTGCTGGGATGATCCTCGGTGGTCCGGGGTGCAGGCTTCAAACCTGTAGTCGGTTGACACCGAAGTGGTTCGATTCCACCTTTCCAGCGATTTTTTGAAAAAATATTTAATTTTTTCAAACTTTATTTATTAATGTTTTTCTCATTATTTCTATCATATTTTTCATAAAGAAATAAAAATATTTCATATTTCATATAATTTTATATGAAAAATTAGAATTTCAATTGAACATCAATAACTTTTACGGTCTCGATTTTAACTTTACTCTATAAGCGTTGCAATTCTATCAAATCGTTTCATAAAAAGTTAACAATTATTATTTTCTTTACTTTATATTATATATTATCGATTCTCAGATTATTGGTTACATCTTTCTCCTCCTATCTTTTCTTTCTACCAACAATAGTGATTGTTAATATAATATGATACATGTATTTACTTAAAATTTCAGAAAATTAGAATTTTTACTCGATAAAGAAATTGGAAAAGTGTTGGCAGTTTAGTAGAAAAATTCTTATTTGAAAATTGCTGGGATGATCCTCGGTGGTCCGGGGTGCAGGCTTCAAACCTGTAGTCGGTTGACACCGAAGTGGTTCGATTCCACCTTTCCAGCGATTTTTTGAAAAAATATTTAATTTTTTCAAACTTTATTTATTAATGTTTTTCTCATTATTTCTATCATTTTTCATAAAGAAATAAAAATATTTCATATTTCATATAATTTTATATGAAAAATTAGAATTTCAATTGAACATCAATAACTTTTACGGTCTCGATTTTAACTTTACTCTATAAGCGTTGCAATTCTATCAAATCGTTTCATAAAAAGTTAACAATTATTATTTTCTTTACTTTATTATATATTATCGATTCTCAGATTATTGGTTACATCTTTCTCCTCCTATCTTTTCTTTTCTACCAACAATAGTGATTGTTAATATAATATGATACATGTATTTACTTAAAATTTCAGAAAATTAGAATTTTTACTCGATAAAGAAATTGGAAAAGTGTTGGCAGTTTTAGTAGAAAAATTCTTATTTGAAAATTGCTGGGATGATCCTCGGTGGTCCGGGGTGCAGGCTTCAAACCTGTAGTCGGTTGACACCGAAGTGGTTCGATTCCACCTTTCCAGCGATTTTTTGAAAAAATATTTAATTTTTTCAAACTTTATTTATTAATGTTTTTCTCATTATTTCTATCATATTTTTCATAAAGAAATAAAAATATTTCATATTTCATATAATTTTATATGAAAAATTAGAATTTCAATTGAACATCAATAACTTTTACGGTCTCGATTTTAACTTTACTCTATAAGCGTTGCAATTCTATCAAATCGTTTCATAAAAAGTTAACAATTATTATTTTCTTTACTTTATATATATATTATCGATTCTCAGATTATTGGTTACATCTTTCTCCTCCTATCTTTTCTTTTCTACCAACAATAGTGATTGTTAATATAATATGATACATGTATTTACTTAAAATTTCAGAAAATTAGAATTTTTACTCGATAAAGAAATTGGAAAAGTGTTGGCAGTTTTAGTAGAAAAATTCTTATTTGAAAATTGCTGGGATGATCCTCGGTGGTCCGGGGTGCAGGCTTCAAACCTGTAGTCGGTTGACACCGAAGTGGTTCGATTCCACCTTTCCAGCGATTTTTTGAAAAAATATTTAATTTTTTCAAACTTTATTTATTAATGTTTTTCTCATTATTTCTATCATATTTTTCATAAAGAAATAAAAATATTTCATATTTCATATAATTTTATATGAAAAATTAGAATTTCAATTGAACATCAATAACTTTTACGGTCTCGATTTTAACTTTACTCTATAAGCGTTGCAATTCTATCAAATCGTTTCATAAAAAGTTAACAATTATTATTTTTTTACTTTATATTATATATTATCGATTCTCAGATTATTGGTTACATCTTTCTCCTCCTATCTTTTCTTTTCTACCAACAATAGTGATTGTTAATATAATATGATACATGTATTTACTTAAAATTTCAGAAAATTAGAATTTTTACTCGATAAAGAAATTGGAAAAGTGTTGGCAGTTTTAGTAGAAAAATTCTTATTTGAAAATTGCTGGGATGATCCTCGGTGGTCCGGGGTGCAGGCTTCAAACCTGTAGTCGGTTGACACCGAAGTGGTTCGATTCCACCTTTCCAGCGATTTTTTGAAAAAATATTTAATTTTTTCAAACTTTATTTATTAATGTTTTTCTCATTATTTCTATCATATTTTTCATAAAGAAATAAAAATATTTCATTTTCATATAATTTTATATGAAAAATTAGAATTTCAATTGAACATCAATAACTTTTACGGTCTCGATTTTAACTTTACTCTATAAGCGTTGCAATTCTATCAAATCGTTTCATAAAAAGTTAACAATTATTATTTTCTTTACTTTATATTATATATTATCGATTCTCAGATTATTGGTTACATCTTTCTCCTCCTATCTTTTCTTTTCTACCAACAATAGTGATTGTTAATATAATATGATACATGTATTTACTTAAAATTTCAGAAAATTAGAATTTTTACTCGATAAAGAAATTGGAAAAGTGTTGGCAGTTTTAGTAGAAAAATTCTTATTTGAAAATTGCTGGGATGATCCTCGGTGGTCCGGGGTGCAGGCTTCAAACCTGTAGTCGGTTGACACCGAAGTGGTTCGATTCCACCTTTCCAGCGATTTTTTGAAAAAATATTTAATTTTTTCAAACTTTATTTATTAATGTTTTTCTCATTATTTCTATCATATTTTTCATAAAGAAATAAAAATATTCATATTTCATATAATTTTATATGAAAAATTAGAATTTCAATTGAACATCAATAACTTTTACGGTCTCGATTTAACTTTACTCTATAAGCGTTGCAATTCTATCAAATCGTTTCATAAAAAGTTAACAATTATTATTTTCTTTACTTTATATTATATATTATCGATTCTCAGATTATTGGTTACATCTTTCTCCTCCTATCTTTTCTTTTCTACCAACAATAGTGATTGTTAATATAATATGATACATGTATTTACTTAAAATTTCAGAAAATTAGAATTTTTACTCGATAAAGAAATTGGAAAAGTGTTGGCAGTTTTAGTAGAAAAATTCTTATTTGAAAATTGCTGGGATGATCCTCGGTGGTCCGGGTGCAGGCTTCAAACCTGTAGTCGGTTGACACCGAAGTGGTTCGATTCCACTTTCCAGCGATTTTTTGAAAAAATATTTAATTTTTTCAAACTTTATTTATTAATGTTTTTCTCATTATTTCTATCATATTTTTCATAAAGAAATAAAAATATTTCATATTTCATATAATTTTATATGAAAATTAGAATTTCAATTGAACATCAATAACTTTTACGGTCTCGATTTTAACTTTACTCTATAAGCGTTGCAATTCTATCAAATCGTTTCATAAAAAGTTAACAATTATTATTTTCTTTACTTTATATTATATATTATCGATTCTCAGATTATTGGTTTACATCTTTCTCCTCCTATCTTTTCTTTTCTACCAACAATAGTGATTGTTAATATAATATGATACATGTATTTACTTAAAATTTCAGAAAATTAGAATTTTTACTCGATAAAGAAATTGGAAAAGTGTTGGCAGTTTTAGTAGAAAAATTCTTATTTGAAAATTGCTGGGATGATCCTCGGTGGTCCGGGGTGCAGGCTTCAAACCTGTAGTCGGTTGACACCGAAGTGGTTCGATTCCACCTTTCCAGCGATTTTTTGAAAAAATATTTAATTTTTTCAAACTTTATTTATTAATGTTTTTCTCATTATTTCTATCATATTTTTCATAAAGAAATAAAAATATTTCATATTTCATATAATTTTATATGAAAAATTAGAATTTCAATTGAACATCAATAACTTTTACGGTCTCGATTTTAACTTTACTCTATAAGCGTTGCAATTCTATCAAATCGTTTCATAAAAAGTTAACAATTATTATTTTCTTTACTTTATATTATATATTATCGATTCTCAGATTATTGGTTACATCTTTCTCCTCCTATCTTTTCTTTTCTACCAACAATAGTGATTGTTAATATAATATGATACATGTATTTACTTAAAATTTCAGAAAATTAGAATTTTTACTCGATAAAGAAATTGGAAAAGTGTTGGCAGTTTTAGTAGAAAAATTCTTATTTGAAAATTGCTGGGATGATCCTCGGTGGTCCGGGGTGCAGGCTTCAAACCTGTAGTCGGTTGACACCGAAGTGGTTCGATTCCACCTTTCCAGCGATTTTTTGAAAAAATATTTAATTTTTTCAAACTTTATTTATTAATGTTTTTCTCATTATTTCTATCATATTTTTCATAAAGAAATAAAAATATTTCATATTTCATATAATTTTATATGAAAAATTAGAATTTCAATTGAACATCAATAACTTTTACGGTCTCGATTTTAACTTTACTCTATAAGCGTTGCAATTCTATCAAATCGTTTCATAAAAAGTTAACAATTATTATTTTCTTTACTTTATATTATATATTATCGATTCTCAGATTATTGGTTACATCTTTCTCCTCCTATCTTTTCTTTTCTACCAACAATAGTGATTGTTAATATAATATGATACATGTATTTACTTAAAATTTCAGAAAATTAGAATTTTTACTCGATAAAGAAATTGGAAAAGTGTTGGCAGTTTTAGTAGAAAAATTCTTATTTGAAAATTGCTGGGATGATCCTCGGTGGTCCGGGTGCAGGCTTCAAACCTGTAGTCGGTTGACACCGAAGTGGTTCGATTCCACCTTTCCAGCGATTTTTTGAAAAAATATTTAATTTTTTCAAACTTTATTTATTAATGTTTTTCTCATTATTTCTATCATATTTTTCATAAAGAAATAAAAATATTTCATATTTCATATAATTTTATATGAAAAATTAGAATTTCAATTGAACATCAATAACTTTTACGGTCTCGATTTTAACTTTACTCTATAAGCGTTGCAATTCTATCAAATCGTTTCATAAAAAGTTAACAATTATTATTTTCTTTACTTTATATTATATATTATCGATTCTCAGATTATTGGTTACATCTTTCTCCTCCTATCTTTTCTTTTCTACCAACAATAGTGATTGTTAATATAATATGATACATGTATTTACTTAAAATTTCAGAAAATTAGAATTTTTACTCGATAAAGAAATTGGAAAAGTGTTGGCAGTTTTAGTAGAAAAATTCTTATTTGAAAATTGCTGGGATGATCCTCGGTGGTCCGGGGTGCAGGCTTCAAACCTGTAGTCGGTTGACACCGAAGTGGTTCGATTCCACCTTTCCAGCGATTTTTTGAAAAAATATTTAATTTTTTCAAACTTTATTTATTAATGTTTTTCTCATTATTTCTATCATATTTTTCATAAAGAAATAAAAATATTTCATATTTCATATAATTTTATATGAAAAATTAGAATTTCAATTGAACATCAATAACTTTTACGGTCTCGATTTTAACTTTACTCTATAAGCGTTGCAATTCTATCAAATCGTTTCATAAAAAGTTAACAATTATTATTTTCTTTACTTTATATTATATATTATCGATTCTCAGATTATTGGTTACATCTTTCTCCTCCTATCTTTTCTTTTCTACCAACAATAGTGATTGTTAATATAATATGATACATGTTTTACTTAAAATTTCAGAAAATTAGAATTTTTACTCGATAAAGAAATTGGAAAAGTGTTGGCAGTTTTAGTAGAAAAATTCTTATTTGAAAATTGCTGGGATGATCCTCGGTGGTCCGGGGTGCAGGCTTCAAACCTGTAGTCGGTTGACACCGAAGTGGTTCGATTCCACCTTTCCAGCGATTTTTTGAAAAAATATTTAATTTTTTCAAACTTTATTTATTAATGTTTTTCTCATTATTTCTATCATATTTTTCATAAAGAAATAAAAATATTTCATATTTCATATAATTTTATATGAAAAATTAGAATTTCAATTGAACATCAATAACTTTTACGGTCTCGATTTTAACTTTACTCTATAAGCGTTGCAATTCTATCAAATCGTTTCATAAAAAGTTAACAATTATTATTTTCTTTACTTTATATTATATATTATCGATTCTCAGATTATTGGTTACATCTTTCTCCTCCTATCTTTTCTTTTCTACCAACAATAGTGATTGTTAATATAATATGATACATGTATTTACTTAAAATTTCAGAAAATTAGAATTTTTACTCGATAAAGAAATTGGAAAAGTGTTGGCAGTTTTAGTAGAAAAATTCTTATTTGAAAATTGCTGGGATGATCCTCGGTGGTCCGGGGTGCAGGCTTCAAACCTGTAGTCGGTTGACACCGAAGTGGTTCGATTCCACCTTTCCAGCGATTTTTTGAAAAAATATTTAATTTTTTCAAACTTTATTTATTAATGTTTTTCTCATTATTTCTATCATATTTTTCATAAAGAAATAAAAATATTTCATATTTCATATAATTTTATATGAAAAATTAGAATTTCAATTGAACATCAATAACTTTTACGGTCTCGATTTTAACTTTACTCTATAAGCGTTGCAATTCTATCAAATCGTTTCATAAAAGTTAACAATTATTATTTTCTTTACTTTATATATTATATATTATCGATTCTCAGATTATTGGTTACATCTTTCTCCTCCTATCTTTTCTTTTCTACCAACAATAGTGATTGTTAATATAATATGATACATGTATTTACTTAAAATTTCAGAAAATTAGAATTTTTACTCGATAAAGAAATTGGAAAAGTGTTGGCAGTTTTAGTAGAAAAATTCTTATTTGAAAATTGCTGGGATGATCCTCGGTGGTCCGGGTGCAGGCTTCAAACCTGTAGTCGGTTGACACCGAAGTGGTTCGATTCCACTTTCCAGCGATTTTTTGAAAAAATATTTAATTTTTTCAAACTTTATTTATTAATGTTTTTCTCATTATTTCTATCATATTTTTCATAAAGAAATAAAATATTTCATATTTCATATAATTTTATATGAAAAATTAGAATTTCAATTGAACATCAATAACTTTTACGGTCTCGATTTTAACTTTACTCTATAAGCGTTGCAATTCTATCAAATCGTTTCATAAAAAGTTAACAATTATTATTTCTTTACTTTATATTATATATTATCGATTCTCAGATTATTGGTTACATCTTTCTCCTCCTATCTTTTCTTTTCTACCAACAATAGTGATTGTTAATATAATATGATACATGTATTTACTTAAAATTTCAGAAAATTAGAATTTTTACTCGATAAAGAAATTGGAAAAGTGTTGGCAGTTTTAGTAGAAAAATTCTTATTTGAAAATTGCTGGGATGATCCTCGGTGGTCCGGGGTGCAGGCTTCAAACCTGTAGTCGGTTGACACCGAAGTGGTTCGATTCCACCTTTCCAGCGATTTTTTGAAAAAATATTTAATTTTTTCAAACTTTATTTATTAATGTTTTTCTCATTATTTCTATCATATTTTTCATAAAGAAATAAAAATATTTCATATTTCATATAATTTTATATGAAAAATTAGAATTTCAATTGAACATCAATAACTTTTACGGTCTCGATTTTAACTTTACTCTATAAGCGTTGCAATTCTATCAAATCGTTTCATAAAAAGTTAACAATTATTATTTTCTTTACTTTATATTATATATTATCGATTCTCAGATTATTGGTTACATCTTTCTCCTCCTATCTTTTCTTTTCTACCAACAATAGTGATTGTTAATATAATATGATACATGTATTTACTTAAAATTTCAGAAAATTAGAATTTTTACTCGATAAAGAAATTGGAAAAGTGTTGGCAGTTTTAGTAGAAAAATTCTTATTTGAAAATTGCTGGGATGATCCTCGGTGGTCCGGGGTGCAGGCTTCAAACCTGTAGTCGGTTGACACCGAAGTGGTTCGATTCCACCTTTCCAGCGATTTTTTGAAAAAATATTTAATTTTTTCAAACTTTATTTATTAATGTTTTTCTCATTATTTCTATCATATTTTTCATAAAGAAATAAAAATATTTCATATTTCATATAATTTTATATGAAAAATTAGAATTTCAATTGAACATCAATAACTTTTACGGTCTCGATTTTAACTTTACTCTATAAGCGTTGCAATTCTATCAATCGTTTCATAAAAAGTTAACAATTATTATTTTCTTTACTTTATATTATATATTATCGATTCTCAGATTATTGGTTACATCTTTCTCCTCCTATCTTTTCTTTTCTACCAACAATAGTGATTGTTAATATAATATGATACATGTATTTACTTAAAAATTTCAGAAATTAGAATTTTTACTCGATAAAGAAATTGGAAAAGTGTGTTGGCAGTTTTAGTAGAAAAATTCTTATTTGAAAATTGCTGGGATGATCCTCGGTGGTCCGGGGTGCAGGCTTCAAACCTGTAGTCGGTTGACACCGAAGTGGTTCGATTCCACCTTTCCAGCGATTTTTTGAAAAATATTTAATTTTTTCAAACTTTATTTATTAATGTTTTTCTCATTATTTCTATCATATTTTTCATAAAGAAAAAAAAATATTTCATATTTCATATAATTTTATATGAAAAATTAGAATTTCAATTGAACATCAATAACTTTTACGGTCTCGATTTTAACTTTACTCTATAAGCGTTGCAATTCTATCAAATCGTTTCATAAAAAGTTAACAATTATTATTTTCTTTACTTTATATTATATATTATCGATTCTCAGATTATTGGTTACATCTTTCTCCTCCTATCTTTTCTTTCTACCAACAATAGTGATTGTTAATATAATATGATACATGTATTTACTTAAAATTTCAAAAATTAGAATTTTTACTCGATAAAGAAATTGGGAAAAGTGTTGGCAGTTTTAGTAGAAAAATTCTTATTTGAAAATTGCTGGGATGATCCTCGGTGGTCCGGGGTGCAGGCTTCAAACCTGTAGTCGGTTGACACCGAAGTGGTTCGATTCCACCTTTCCAGCGATTTTTTGAAAAAATATTTAATTTTTTCAAACTTTATTTATTAATGTTTTTCTCATTATTTCTATCATATTTTTCATAAAGAATAAAAATATTTCATATTTCATATAATTTTATATGAAAAATTAGAATTTCAATTGAACATCATAACAT
>JACMZG010000972.1:0-13265 GCA_018340805.1 Microvelia longipes
ATGAAAATCACTATTTTAATAACTGGATTTCGATCAGAGAACCACAGTAAATCACACAAGTACAACTTATGCAATATGTCTGGAACGAATCTAAAGTAGAAAACCGAAGTTTTCTCGTGTTTCCCACTGCTAAAATGCATGAAATAACACTGTTATATTGCTGAACATGTTAGGAAATAGATTGAAACAAATCTGCCGATGGCTTCTACAATTCTTGATGGAAATCGCTTATTTCTCTAATGTTATTGTTTAAAGCGTATTTAAGTGCTTAAAATGATCAAAATAAGCATGAAAATCACTATTTTAATAACTGGATTTCGATCAGAGAACCACAGTAAATCACACAAAGTACAACTTATGCAATATGTCTGGAACGAATCTAAAGTAGAAAACCGAAGTTTTCTCGTGTTTCCCACTGCTAAAATGCATGAAATAACACTGTTATATTGCTGAACATGTTAGGAAATAGATTGAAACAAATCTGCCGATGGCTTCTACAATTCTTGATGGAAATCGCTTATTTCTCTAATGTTATTGTTTAAAGCGTATTTAAGTGCTTAAAATGATCAAAATAAGCATGAAAATCACTATTTTAATAACTGGATTTCGATCAGAGAACCACAGTAAATCACACAAAGTACAACTTATGCAATATGTCTGGAACGAATCTAAAGTAGAAAACCGAAGTTTTCTCGTGTTTCCCACTGCTAAAATGCATGAAATAACACTGTTATATTGCTGAACATGTTAGGAAATAGATTGAAACAAATCTGCCGATGGCTTCTACAATTCTTGATGGAAATCGCTTATTTCTCTAATGTTATTGTTTAAAGCGTATTTAAGTGCTTAAAATGATCAAAATAAGCATGAAAATCACTATTTTAATAACTGGATTTCGATCAGAGAACCACAGTAAATCACACAAAGTACAACTTATGCAATATGTCTGGAACGAATCTAAAGTAGAAAACCGAAGTTTTCTCGTGTTTCCCACTGCTAAAATGCATGAAATAACACTGTTATATTGCTGAACATGTTAGGAAATAGATTGAAACAAATCTGCCGATGGCTTCTACAATTCTTGATGGAAATCGCTTATTTCTCTAATGTTATTGTTTAAAGCGTATTTAAGTGCTTAAAATGATCAAAATAAGCATGAAAATCACTATTTTAATAACTGGATTTCGATCAGAGAACCACAGTAAATCACACAAAGTACAACTTATGCAATATGTCTGGAACGAATCTAAAGTAGAAAACCGAAGTTTTCTCGTGTTTCCCACTGCTAAAATGCATGAAATAACACTGTTATATTGCTGAACATGTTAGGAAATAGATTGAAACAAATCTGCCGATGGCTTCTACAATTCTTGATGGAAATCGCTTATTTCTCTAATGTTATTGTTTAAAGCGTATTTAAGTGCTTAAAATGATCAAAATAAGCATGAAAATCACTATTTTAATAACTGGATTTCGATCAGAGAACCACAGTAAATCACACAAAGTACAACTTATGCAATATGTCTGGAACGAATCTAAAGTAGAAAACCGAAGTTTTCTCGTGTTTCCCACTGCTAAAATGCATGAAATAACACTGTTATATTGCTGAACATGTTAGGAAATAGATTGAAACAAATCTGCCGATGGCTTCTACAATTCTTGATGGAAATCGCTTATTTCTCTAATGTTATTGTTTAAAGCGTATTTAAGTGCTTAAAATGATCAAAATAAGCATGAAAATCACTATTTTAATAACTGGATTTCGATCAGAGAACCACAGTAAATCACACAAAGTACAACTTATGCAATATGTCTGGAACGAATCTAAAGTAGAAAACCGAAGTTTTCTCGTGTTTCCCACTGCTAAAATGCATGAAATAACACTGTTATATTGCTGAACATGTTAGGAAATAGATTGAAACAAATCTGCCGATGGCTTCTACAATTCTTGATGGAAATCGCTTATTTCTCTAATGTTATTGTTTAAAGCGTATTTAAGTGCTTAAAATGATCAAAATAAGCATGAAAATCACTATTTTAATAACTGGATTTCGATCAGAGAACCACAGTAAATCACACAAAGTACAACTTATGCAATATGTCTGGAACGAATCTAAAGTAGAAAACCGAAGTTTTCTCGTGTTTCCCACTGCTAAAATGCATGAAATAACACTGTTATATTGCTGAACATGTTAGGAAATAGATTGAAACAAATCTGCCGATGGCTTCTACAATTCTTGATGGAAATCGCTTATTTCTCTAATGTTATTGTTTAAAGCGTATTTAAGTGCTTAAAATGATCAAAATAAGCATGAAAATCACTATTTTAATAACTGGATTTCGATCAGAGAACCACAGTAAATCACACAAAGTACAACTTATGCAATATGTCTGGAACGAATCTAAAGTAGAAAACCGAAGTTTTCTCGTGTTTCCCACTGCTAAAATGCATGAAATAACACTGTTATATTGCTGAACATGTTAGGAAATAGATTGAAACAAATCTGCCGATGGCTTCTACAATTCTTGATGGAAATCGCTTATTTCTCTAATGTTATTGTTTAAAGCGTATTTAAGTGCTTAAAATGATCAAAATAAGCATGAAAATCACTATTTTAATAACTGGATTTCGATCAGAGAACCACAGTAAATCACACAAAGTACAACTTATGCAATATGTCTGGAACGAATCTAAAGTAGAAAACCGAAGTTTTCTCGTGTTTCCCACTGCTAAAATGCATGAAATAACACTGTTATATTGCTGAACATGTTAGGAAATAGATTGAAACAAATCTGCCGATGGCTTCTACAATTCTTGATGGAAATCGCTTATTTCTCTAATGTTATTGTTTAAAGCGTATTTAAGTGCTTAAAATGATCAAAATAAGCATGAAAATCACTATTTTAATAACTGGATTTCGATCAGAGAACCACAGTAAATCACACAAAGTACAACTTATGCAATATGTCTGGAACGAATCTAAAGTAGAAAACCGAAGTTTTCTCGTGTTTCCCACTGCTAAAATGCATGAAATAACACTGTTATATTGCTGAACATGTTAGGAAATAGATTGAAACAAATCTGCCGATGGCTTCTACAATTCTTGATGGAAATCGCTTATTTCTCTAATGTTATTGTTTAAAGCGTATTTAAGTGCTTAAAATGATCAAAATAAGCATGAAAATCACTATTTTAATAACTGGATTTCGATCAGAGAACACAGTAAATCACACAAAGTACAACTTATGCAATATGTCTGGAACGAATCTAAAGTAGAAAACCGAAGTTTTCTCGTGTTTCCCACTGCTAAAATGCATGAAATAACACTGTTATATTGCTGAACATGTTAGGAAATAGATTGAAACAAATCTGCCGATGGCTTCTACAATTCTTGATGGAAATCGCTTATTTCTCTAATGTTATTTTAAAGCGTATTTAAGTGCTTAAAATGATCAAAATAAGCATGAAAATCACTATTTTAATAACTGGATTTCGATCAGAGAACCACAGTAAATCACACAAAGTACAACTTATGCAATATGTCTGGAACGAATCTAAAGTAGAAAACCGAAGTTTTCTCGTGTTTCCCACTGCTAAAATGCATGAAATAACACTGTTATATTGCTGAACATGTTAGGAAATAGATTGAAACAAATCTGCCGATGGCTTCTACAATTCTTGATGGAAATCGCTTATTTCTCTAATGTATTGTTTAAAGCGTATTTAAGTGCTTAAAATGATCAAAATAAGCATGAAAATCACTATTTTAATAACTGGATTTCGATCAGAGAACCACAGTAAATCACACAAAGTACAACTTATGCAATATGTCTGGAACGAATCTAAAGTAGAAAACCGAAGTTTTCTCGTGTTTCCCACTGCTAAAATGCATGAAATAACACTGTTATATTGCTGAACATGTTAGGAAATAGATTGAAACAAATCTGCCGATGGCTTCTACAATTCTTGATGGAATCGCTTATTTCTCTAATGTTATTGTTTAAAGCGTATTTAAGTGCTTAAAATGATCAAAATAAGCATGAAAATCACTATTTTAATAACTGGATTTCGATCAGAGAACCACAGTAAATCACACAAAGTACAACTTATGCAATATGTCTGGAACGAATCTAAAGTAGAAAACCGAAGTTTTCTCGTGTTTCCCACTGCTAATGCATGAAATAACACTGTTATATTGCTGAACATGTTAGGAAATAGATTGAAACAAATCTGCCGATGGCTTCTACAATTCTTGATGGAAATCGCTTATTCTCTAATGTTATTGTTTAAAGCGTATTTAAGTGCTTAAAATGATCAAAATAAGCATGAAAATCACTATTTTAATAACTGGATTTCGATCAGAGAACCACAGTAAATCACACAAAGTACAACTTATGCAATATGTCTGGAACGAATCTAAAGTAGAAAACCGAAGTTTTCTCGTGTTTCCCACTGCTAAAATGCATGAAATAACACTGTTATATTGCTGAACATGTTAGGAAATAGATTGAAACAAATCTGCCGATGGCTTCTACAATTCTTGATGGAAATCGCTTATTTCTCTAATGTTATTGTTTAAAGCGTATTTAAGTGCTTAAAATGATCAAAATAAGCATGAAAATCACTATTTTAATAACTGGATTTCGATCAGAGAACCACAGTAAATCACACAAAGTACAACTTATGCAATATGTCTGGAACGAATCTAAAGTAGAAAACCGAAGTTTTCTCGTGTTTCCCACTGCTAAAATGCATGAAATAACACTGTTATATGCTGAACATGTTAGGAAATAGATTGAAACAAATCTGCCGATGGCTTCTACAATTCTTGATGGAAATCGCTTATTTCTCTAATGTTATTGTTTAAAGCGTATTTAAGTGCTTAAAATGATCAAAAATAAGCATGAAAATCACTATTTTAATAACTGGATTTCGATCAGAGAACCACAGTAAATCACACAAAGTACAACTTATGCAATATGTCTGGAACGAATCTAAAGTAGAAAACCGAAGTTTTCTCGTGTTTCCCACTGCTAAAATGCATGAAATAACACTGTTATATTGCTGAACATGTTAGGAAATAGATTGAAACAAATCTGCCGATGGCTTCTACAATTCTTGATGGAAATCGCTTATTTCTCTAATGTTATTGTTTAAAGCGTATTTAAGTGCTTAAAATGATCAAAATAAGCATGAAAATCACTATTTTAATAACTGGATTTCGATCAGAGAACCACAGTAAATCACACAAAGTACAACTTATGCAATATGTCTGGAACGAATCTAAAGTAGAAAACCGAAGTTTTCTCGTGTTTCCCACTGCTAAAATGCATGAAATAACACTGTTATATTGCTGAACATGTTAGGAAATAGATTGAAACAAATCTGCCGATGGCTTCTACAATTCTTGATGGAAATCGCTTATTTCTCTAATGTTATTGTTTAAAGCGTATTTAAGTGCTTAAAATGATCAAAATAAGCATGAAAATCACTATTTTAATAACTGGATTTCGATCAGAGAACCACAGTAAATCACACAAAGTACAACTTATGCAATATGTCTGGAACGAATCTAAAGTAGAAAACCGAAGTTTTCTCGTGTTTCCCACTGCTAAAATGCATGAAATAACACTGTTATATTGCTGAACATGTTAGGAAATAGATTGAAACAAATCTGCCGATGGCTTCTACAATTCTTGATGGAAATCGCTTATTTCTCTAATGTTATTGTTTAAAGCGTATTTAAGTGCTTAAAATGATCAAAATAAGCATGAAAATCACTATTTTAATAACTGGATTTCGATCAGAGAACCACAGTAAATCACACAAAGTACAACTTATGCAATATGTCTGGAACGAATCTAAAGTAGAAAACCGAAGTTTTCTCGTGTTTCCCACTGCTAAAATGCATGAAATAACACTGTTATATTGCTGAACATGTTAGGAAATAGATTGAAACAAATCTGCCGATGGCTTCTACAATTCTTGATGGAAATCGCTTATTTCTCTAATGTTATTGTTTAAAGCGTATTTAAGTGCTTAAAATGATCAAAATAAGCATGAAAATCACTATTTTAATAACTGGATTTCGATCAGAGAACCACAGTAAATCACACAAAGTACAACTTATGCAATATGTCTGGAACGAATCTAAAGTAGAAAACCGAAGTTTTCTCGTGTTTCCCACTGCTAAAATGCATGAAATAACACTGTTATATTGCTGAACATGTTAGGAAATAGATTGAAACAAATCTGCCGATGGCTTCTACAATTCTTGATGGAAATCGCTTATTTCTCTAATGTTATTGTTTAAAGCGTATTTAAGTGCTTAAAATGATCAAAATAAGCATGAAAATCACTATTTTAATAACTGGATTTCGATCAGAGAACCACAGTAAATCACACAAAGTACAACTTGCAATATGTCTGGAACGAATCTAAAGTAGAAAACCGAAGTTTTCTCGTGTTTCCCACTGCTAAAATGCATGAAATAACACTGTTATATTGCTGAACATGTTAGGAAATAGATTGAAACAAATCTGCCGATGGCTTCTACAATTCTTGATGGAAATCGCTTATTTCTCTAATGTTATTGTTTAAAGCGTATTTAAGTGCTTAAAATGATCAAAATAAGCATGAAAATCACTATTTTAATAACTGGATTTCGATCAGAGAACCACAGTAAATCACACAAAGTACAACTTATGCAATATGTCTGGAACGAATCTAAAGTAGAAAACCGAAGTTTTCTCGTGTTTCCCACTGCTAAAATGCATGAAATAACACTGTTATATTGCTGAACATGTTAGGAAATAGATTGAAACAAATCTGCCGATGGCTTCTACAATTCTTGATGGAAATCGCTTATTTCTCTAATGTTATTGTTTAAAGCGTATTTAAGTGCTTAAAATGATCAAAATAAGCATGAAAATCACTATTTTAATAACTGGATTTCGATCAGAGAACCACAGTAAATCACACAAAGTACAACTTATGCAATATGTCTGGAACGAATCTAAAGTAGAAAACCGAAGTTTTCTCGTGTTTCCCACTGCTAAAATGCATGAAATAACACTGTTATATTGCTGAACATGTTAGGAAATAGATTGAAACAAATCTGCCGATGGCTTCTACAATTCTTGATGGAAATCGCTTATTTCTCTAATGTTATTGTTTAAAGCGTATTTAAGTGCTTAAAATGATCAAAATAAGCATGAAAATCACTATTTTAATAACTGGATTTCGATCAGAAACCACAGTAAATCACACAAAGTACAACTTATGCAATATGTCTGGAACGAATCTAAAGTAGAAAACCGAAGTTTTCTCGTGTTTCCCACTGCTAAAATGCATGAAATAACACTGTTATATTGCTGAACATGTTAGGAAATAGATTGAAACAAATCTGCCGATGGCTTCTACAATTCTGATGGAAATCGCTTATTTCTCTAATGTTATTGTTTAAAGCGTATTTAAGTGCTTAAAATGATCAAAATAAGCATGAAAATCACTATTTTAATAACTGGATTTCGATCAGAGAACCACAGTAAATCACACAAAGTACAACTTATGCAATATGTCTGGAACGAATCTAAAGTAGAAAACCGAAGTTTTCTCGTGTTTCCCACTGCTAAAATGCATGAAATAACACTGTTATATTGCTGAACATGTTAGGAAATAGATTGAAACAAATCTGCCGATGGCTTCTACAATTCTTGATGGAAATCGCTTATTTCTCTAATGTTATTGTTTAAAGCGTATTTAAGTGCTTAAAATGATCAAAATAAGCATGAAAATCACTATTTTAATAACTGGATTTCGATCAGAGAACCACAGTAAATCACACAAAGTACAACTTATGCAATATGTCTGGAACGAATCTAAAGTAGAAAACCGAAGTTTTCTCGTGTTTCCCACTGCTAAAATGCATGAAATAACACTGTTATATTGCTGAACATGTTAGGAAATAGATTGAAACAAATCTGCCGATGGCTTCTACAATTCTTGATGGAAATCGCTTATTTCTCTAATGTTATTGTTTAAAGCGTATTTAAGTGCTTAAAATGATCAAAATAAGCATGAAAATCACTATTTTAATAACTGGATTTCGATCAGAGAACCACAGTAAATCACACAAAGTACAACTTATGCAATATGTCTGGAACGAATCTAAAGTAGAAAACCGAAGTTTTCTCGTGTTTCCCACTGCTAAAATGCATGAAATAACACTGTTATATTGCTGAACATGTTAGGAAATAGATTGAAACAAATCTGCCGATGGCTTCTACAATTCTTGATGGAAATCGCTTATTTCTCTAATGTTATTGTTTAAAGCGTATTTAAGTGCTTAAAATGATCAAAATAAGCATGAAAATCACTATTTTAATAACTGGATTTCGATCAGAGAACCACAGTAAATCACACAAAGTACAACTTATGCAATATGTCTGGAACGAATCTAAAGTAGAAAACCGAAGTTTTCTCGTGTTTCCCACTGCTAAAATGCATGAAATAACACTGTTATATTGCTGAACATGTTAGGAAATAGATTGAAACAAATCTGCCGATGGCTTCTACAATTCTTGATGGAAATCGCTTATTTCTCTAATGTTATTGTTTAAAGCGTATTTAAGTGCTTAAAATGATCAAAATAAGCATGAAAATCACTATTTTAATAACTGGATTTCGATCAGAGAACCACAGTAAATCACACAAAGTACAACTTATGCAATATGTCTGGAACGAATCTAAAGTAGAAAACCGAAGTTTTCTCGTGTTTCCCACTGCTAAAATGCATGAAATAACACTGTTATTTGCTGAACATGTTAGGAAATAGATTGAAACAAATCTGCCGATGGCTTCTACAATTCTTGATGGAAATCGCTTATTTCTCTAATGTTATTGTTTAAAGCGTATTTAAGTGCTTAAAATGATCAAAATAAGCATGAAAATCACTATTTTAATAACTGGATTTCGATCAGAGAACCACAGTAAATCACACAAAGTACAACTTATGCAATATGTCTGGAACGAATCTAAAGTAGAAAACCGAAGTTTTCTCGTGTTTCCCACTGCTAAAATGCATGAAATAACACTGTTATATTGCTGAACATGTTAGGAAATAGATTGAAACAAATCTGCCGATGGCTTCTACAATTCTTGATGGAAATCGCTTATTTCTCTAATGTTATTGTTTTAAAGCGTATTTAAGTGCTTAAAATGATCAAAATAAGCATGAAAATCACTATTTTAATAACTGGATTTCGATCAGAGAACCACAGTAAATCACACAAAGTACAACTTATGCAATATGTCTGGAACGAATCTAAAGTAGAAAACCGAAGTTTTCTCGTGTTTCCCACTGCTAAAATGCATGAAATAACACTGTTATATTGCTGAACATGTTAGGAAATAGATTGAAACAAATCTGCCGATGGCTTCTACAATTCTTGATGGAAATCGCTTATTTCTCTAATGTTATTGTTTAAAGCGTATTTAAGTGCTTAAAATGATCAAAATAAGCATGAAAATCACTATTTTAATAACTGGATTTCGATCAGAGAACCACAGTAAATCACACAAAGTACAACTTATGCAATATGTCTGGAACGAATCTAAAGTAGAAAACCGAAGTTTTCTCGTGTTTCCCACTGCTAAAATGCATGAAATAACACTGTTATATTGCTGAACATGTTAGGAAATAGATTGAAACAAATCTGCCGATGGCTTCTACAATTCTTGATGGAAATCGCTTATTTCTCTAATGTTATTGTTTAAAGCGTATTTAAGTGCTTAAAATGATCAAAATAAGCATGAAAATCACTATTTTAATAACTGGATTTCGATCAGAGAACCACAGTAAATCACACAAAGTACAACTTATGCAATATGTCTGGAACGAATCTAAAGTAGAAAACCGAAGTTTTCTCGTGTTTCCCACTGCTAAAATGCATGAAATAACACTGTTATATTGCTGAACATGTTAGGAATAGATTGAAACAAATCTGCCGATGGCTTCTACAATTCTTGATGGAAATCGCTTATTTCTCTAATGTTATTGTTTAAAGCGTATTTAAGTGCTTAAAATGATCAAAATAAGCATGAAAATCACTATTTTAATAACTGGATTTCGATCAGAGAACCACAGTAAATCACACAAAGTACAACTTATGCAATATGTCTGGAACGAATCTAAAGTAGAAAACCGAAGTTTTCTCGTGTTTCCCACTGCTAAAATGCATGAAATAACACTGTTATATTGCTGAACATGTTAGGAAATAGATTGAAACAAATCTGCCGATGGCTTCTACAATTCTTGATGGAAATCGCTTATTTCTCTAATGTTATTGTTTAAAGCGTATTTAAGTGCTTAAAATGATCAAAATAAGCATGAAAATCACTATTTTAATAACTGGATTTCGATCAGAGAACCACAGTAAATCACACAAAGTACAACTTATGCAATATGTCTGGAACGAATCTAAAGTAGAAAACCGAAGTTTTCTCGTGTTTCCCACTGCTAAAATGCATGAAATAACACTGTTATATTGCTGAACATGTTAGGAAATAGATTGAAACAAATCTGCCGATGGCTTCTACAATTCTTGATGGAAATCGCTTATTTCTCTAATGTTATTGTTTAAAGCGTATTTAAGTGCTTAAAATGATCAAAATAAGCATGAAAATCACTATTTTAATAACTGGATTTCGATCAGAGAACCACAGTAAATCACACAAAGTACAACTTATGCAATATGTCTGGAACGAATCTAAAGTAGAAAACCGAAGTTTTCTCGTGTTTCCCACTGCTAAAATGCATGAAATAACACTGTTATATTGCTGAACATGTTAGGAAATAGATTGAAACAAATCTGCCGATGGCTTCTACAATTCTTGATGGAAATCGCTTATTTCTCTAATGTTATTGTTTAAAGCGTATTTAAGTGCTTAAAATGATCAAAATAAGCATGAAAATCACTATTTTAATAACTGGATTTCGATCAGAGAACCACAGTAAATCACACAAAGTACAACTTATGCAATATGTCTGGAACGAATCTAAAGTAGAAAACCGAAGTTTTCTCGTGTTTCCCACTGCTAAAATGCATGAAATAACACTGTTATATTGCTGAACATGTTAGGAAATAGATTGAAACAAATCTGCCGATGGCTTCTACAATTCTTGATGGAAATCGCTTATTTCTCTAATGTTATTGTTTAAAGCGTATTTAAGTGCTTAAAATGATCAAAATAAGCATGAAAATCACTATTTTAATAACTGGATTTCGATCAGAGAACCACAGTAAATCACACAAAGTACAACTTATGCAATATGTCTGGAACGAATCTAAAGTAGAAAACCGAAGTTTTCTCGTGTTTCCCACTGCTAAAATGCATGAAATAACACTGTTATATTGCTGAACATGTTAGGAAATAGATTGAAACAAATCTGCCGATGGCTTCTACAATTCTTGATGGAAATCGCTTATTTCTCTAATGTTATTGTTTAAAGCGTATTTAAGTGCTTAAAATGATCAAAATAAGCATGAAAATCACTATTTTAATAACTGGATTTCGATCAGAGAACCACAGTAAATCACACAAAGTACAACTTATGCAATATGTCTGGAACGAATCTAAAGTAGAAAACCGAAGTTTTCTCGTGTTTCCCACTGCTAAAATGCATGAAATAACACTGTTATATTGCTGAACATGTTAGGAAATAGATTGAAACAAATCTGCCGATGGCTTCTACAATTCTTGATGGAAATCGCTTATTTCTCTAATGTTATTGTTTAAAGCGTATTTAAGTGCTTAAAATGATCAAAATAAGCATGAAAATCACTATTTTAATAACTGGATTTCGATCAGAGAACCACAGTAAATCACACAAAGTACAACTTATGCAATATGTCTGGAACGAATCTAAAGTAGAAAACCGAAGTTTTCTCGTGTTTCCCACTGCTAAAATGCATGAAATAACACTGTTATATTGCTGAACATGTTAGGAAATAGATTGAAACAAATCTGCCGATGGCTTCTACAATTCTTGATGGAAATCGCTTATTTCTCTAATGTTATTGTTTAAAGCGTATTTAAGTGCTTAAAATGATCAAAATAAGCATGAAAATCACTATTTTAATAACTGGATTTCGATCAGAGAACCACAGTAAATCACACAAAGTACAACTTATGCAATATGTCTGGAACGAATCTAAAGTAGAAAACCGAAGTTTTCTCGTGTTTCCCACTGCTAAAATGCATGAAATAACACTGTTATATTGCTGAACATGTTAGGAAATAGATTGAAACAAATCTGCCGATGGCTTCTACAATTCTTGATGGAAATCGCTTATTTCTCTAATGTTATTGTTTAAAGCGTATTTAAGTGCTTAAAATGATCAAAATAAGCATGAAAATCACTATTTTAATAACTGGATTTCGATCAGAGAACCACAGTAAATCACACAAAGTACAACTTATGCAATATGTCTGGAACGAATCTAAAGTAGAAAACCGAAGTTTTCTCGTGTTTCCCACTGCTAAAATGCATGAAATAACACTGTTATATTGCTGAACATGTTAGGAAATAGATTGAAACAAATCTGCCGATGGCTTCTACAATTCTTGATGGAAATCGCTTATTTCTCTAATGTTATTGTTTAAAGCGTATTTAAGTGCTTAAAATGATCAAAATAAGCATGAAAATCACTATTTTAATAACTGGATTTCGATCAGAGAACCACAGTAAATCACACAAAGTACAACTTATGCAATATGTCTGGAACGAATCTAAAGTAGAAAACCGAAGTTTTCTCGTGTTTCCCACTGCTAAAATGCATGAAATAACACTGTTATATTGCTGAACATGTTAGGAAATAGATTGAAACAAATCTGCCGATGGCTTCTACAATTCTTGATGGAAATCGCTTATTTCTCTAATGTTATTGTTTAAAGCGTATTTAAGTGCTTAAAATGATCAAAATAAGCATGAAAATCACTATTTTAATAACTGGATTTCGATCAGAGAACCACAGTAAATCACACAAAGTACAACTTATGCAATATGTCTGGAACGAATCTAAAGTAGAAAACCGAAGTTTTCTCGTGTTTCCCACTGCTAAAATGCATGAAATAACACTGTTATATTGCTGAACATGTTAGGAAATAGATTGAAACAAATCTGCCGATGGCTTCTACAATTCTTGATGGAAATCGCTTATTTCTCTAATGTTATTGTTTAAAGCGTATTTAAGTGCTTAAA
>JACMZG010000973.1:5000-11519 GCA_018340805.1 Microvelia longipes
ATAAATACAAACAAAAAGATAAAAAAAATTTTAAAATTTTTACACAAATTTTCAAAGAGAAATGCCCTAAATTTCTTATTTTTAACCGTTTTTGATAAATTTTTTCGCTAACCATATTAAGAAAACAGTTTTACATCTAAATAAATATATTTTGGAAACAATAAATTAATACTAAAGTCGCCGGTTTCAGGAATGCTACCCAAGGTATATATCCACAGTATATATGTGAGCTGACTATTTAATTATAGTTGATTAGTTGAAATATACTGATTGATTATTTGTTGGCTCATATAAAATCTATCAATTGTTAATACAATTGTGGATCAGTACAGAATATTTTGTTAGTAGCCCTACAGCCAACGCAGCGATAATCCTTAAATAATCTTTATGATTGTTTACGTTTATACATATTCGTCCGGGTGAATATAGCAGCAGCATTGTAGCAGTTGCAATTTCATTTTCTCTGTCCAGGCCTGTATCTTGTCAGATTTAATTGATTAATTCAATTAATTACCTATCATTTATGAGGGTTTAACGAATAAAGAAATAGTTGCTTTGCAATTATAACGAATGACCTAATGTAGCTGTGTTTAAATATGCAGTTATGCGATTGAATATTAACGAAATGACTCGCTTAGGCGGTCGTATATATATAAATATCTGGTTGATCCTGCCAGTAGTCATATGCTTATCTCAAAGATTAAGCCATGCATGTCTAAGTACACAGTTTTATAAACTGAAACCGCGGATGGCTCATTATAACAGCTATTATTTAAGAGATATAATCTATTTGCCACAAGATAACTGTGGTAATTCTAGAGCTAATATTTTAAAGAATGCCGTGACTCACGAAGCGGCGGATTTATTAGATCAAAACTAACCTGTCGCAAGGCAGAATTTTGATGACTCTGGATAACTTCACTGATCGTACAACCTTAGTGTTGACGACGAATCTCTTGAAATGGCTGACCTATCAACTTTCGATGGTAAGATCAAAGCTTACCATGGTTGTAACGGGTAACGGGGAATCAGTGTTCGATTCCGGAGAGGGAGCCTGAGAAACGGCTACCACATCCACGGAAGGCAGCAGGCGCGAAAATTACCCAATACCGGTTCGGTGAGGTAGTGACAATAAATAACAATATGGGCCCTAGTGGTTTCATAATTGCAATGAGAATATTTTAAATACTTTATCAAGTATCAATTGGAGGGCAAGTCTGGTGCCAGCAGCCGCGGTAATTCCAGCTCCAAAAGCGTATATTAAAGTTGTTGCAGTTAAAAAGCTCGTAGTTGAAATTGAGGAAATGATTCTTTATGAGGTCTATGACCGAGTGTTGAATCTTCCTTCACCGTCGTGTATATTGTTAAGTCACTTTATTGGGATTTTTCAATAACCGACAAGTTTACTTTGAAAAATTAGAGTGCTTAAAGCAGGCTTATGCCTGCATATTGTTGCATGGAATAATGAAATAAGACTTCGGTTTTATTTTGTTGGTTTTCGAAACTGAAGTAATGATTAAAAGAGACTGCCGGGGGCATATGTATGCTGGTGCTAGAGGTGAAATTCTGAGACCATCAGCAGACAATCTACTGCGAAAGCATTTGCCAAGAATGTTTTCATTAATCAAGAACGAAAGTCAGAGGATCGAAGACGATCAGATACCGTCCTAGTTCTGACCATAAACTATGCCAACTGACAGTTAGCGATGATAATTTATCATCTTGCTAGAAGTCACCGGGAAACCAAAGTCTTTGGGTTCCGGGGAAGTATGGTTGCAAAGCTGAAACTTAAAGGAATTGACGGAAGGGCACCACCAGGAGTGGAGCCTGCGGCTTAATTTGACTCAACACGGGAAATCTCACCCGGTCCGGACACTGTGAGGATTGACAGATTGATAGCTCTTTCTTGATTCGGTGGGTGGTGGTGCATGGCCGTTCTTAGTTGGTGGAGCGATTTGTCAGGTTAATTCCGATAACGAACGAGACTCTAACTTGCTAAATAGTGTATTTATTTTAACTCGTAAATGATCACTTCTTAGAAGAATAAATAGCGTCTAGCTAAATGAAAAAGAGCAATAACAGGTCTGTGATGCCCTTAGATGTCCGGGGCCGCACGCGCGCTACAATGGCAGTTCCAACAAGTATCCCTTACTAGAAATAGTTGGGCAATCTTGTGAAACACTGTCGTATCAGGGATTGCGAATTGTAATTATTTCGCATGAACGAGGAATTCCTAGTAAGCGCAAGTCACTAGCTTGCGCTGATTACGTCCCTGCCCTTTGTACACACCGCCCGTCGCTACTACCGATTGAATGGTTTAGTGAGATTGTTGGATTCTGGTCTAAGAAATGGCAACATTTCTATGAATGGGAAAAGACACTCAAACTTGATCATTTAGAGGAAGTAAAAGTCGTAACAAGGTTTCCGTAGGTGAACCTGCGGAAGGATCATTATTAGTTCATAACAGTTTAACTCGTAACTAAAATTAGTGTATCATGATACTGATGCATCAATGCTATTTTGAGTTGTAAGCAAATGTGAATTGATTTTTCGGGTCAATTCTATTTTGCAATAGGTTCAGGATACAACTTGGCTTAGCATTAAACTCTTTCTCAGGGTGCCTATGTCGTGTGAATAGAAATATTTGCGTGGCAAGTACAGTGCATACTTTAAATTGGCGTATGCAATACGGATTTTGAATTTATTCATTATCTGGCACTGATCTAAACAATATCAAAGCGTGATCAAGATATTGTGCAAGGCTTAAATATTTCAGTAAAGATTGTTTACGTATTTGTCCGAGTCGCGACTACCTGATGCTTTGTAGGTTAATACCGAAATTGTTGCGATAAATCTTGGATTGGCTATAATATGTTTACAAAATTGAAAGAGAGCCCTGAGAACGTCTATAATTTAATTTTATAATAGTATTGCAAAAGCAATACGGGTCCTCGATTTCATTATTGAGTTGATCAAAATAGAGTATGGATCGCCTAATAGCATCTGTATTAATAACCACTTTAAGCGATGGATCACTCGGCTCACACGTCGATGAAGAACGTAGCAAAATACGTGAATTAATGTAAAATGCACAACGCTCTGATCATTGACAATTTGAACGCAAATGGCGGCTATTGGTAACCCTTTAGCCACGGCTGTCTGAGGGTCGGCATTGTATTTATCATTACGTTCAATAGTAATGTTTTGAGGGGTTCACTTTTGGCGTTTATTTTGTCGAAAGTGCCTCTTTAAGGTGATAGTGTATTTCGGTACACCTCTATGGAAACATAGAGTTTATGTTGAATTCGTAATTTATTGCGTTTTTAACAAATCGAGTATGTGGAATGTTCTGGATTATTAAAATTACTTTCGGTTTTAATTAGCTGGAGCCACGGCTTTATGAGTTGTGCTCTAGTGATACGTTAGTAAGAGTAAATAATCAATTTATTTTAAGGAACATTCATTATGCATATTTGATTTATTACCCGACCTCAGATCAGACGAGATTACCCGCTGAACTTAAGCATATCATTAAGCGGAGGAAAAGAAACTAACAAGGATTTCCCCAGTAGTGGCGAACGACCGGGAATTAGCCCAGCACCGAATCCTGTATCTTTGATATTGGGAATTGTGGTGTAAAGGTTGCGTTTTTAATTGAAGATGATACTCCAAATTCACTTGATTGTGATGTTGTCCATAGAGGGTGTTAGGCCCGTTGGAGTGTTTGAAACTATTATTGATGCTTCCTATGAGTCGGATTGTTTGAGAATGCAGTCCAAATTGGGTGGTAAACTCCATCTAAGGCTAAATACTTGTGTGAGTCCGATAGCAAACAAGTACCGTGAGGGAAAGTTGAAAAGAACTTTGAAGAGAGAGTTAAATAGTACGTGAAATCGCTTAGAGGTAAACGAGTGAAGCCGAAGATGTTGTATGGGATTCAGTTAACTGCGTGTTTTCTTGATTTTTGCGAAATCCCACTAGGAATCGCTTTTATCGAGATCTTAATATGCGGTTGATGCACTTTCTGTATAACAGTACTGCGACCGATAGCGTCTTTTTTCTGTCGTAATTTTGAAGGTGATCATTCCTTCGGGAATGGTTTATAGCTGGTTACACGTTAAATGATTTATTGGTGATTGCGATTGACAGAAATTGATTGGTTTAATGTTGATGATTCTTTAATAGACTAATAATAGGCTATTTGTGAATTGTTGATGTTTTTCATGATCGATGTGTTGATCTAAAGTCTGCAGTGTGTATGTAGTCTTACGTCCGTCTTTGAAACGGACCAAGGAGTTTTATATGATCGCGAGTCAAAGGGCCTTACGAAACCCACGGCGTAATTAATGTAAAGGTTTACCTCGGTAAACTGTGATGTGACCTCGTGGCAACACTGAGTGCAACATCGACCCGTCTAAAGATGTTCGCATCTGGGCGGAGTTTGAGCGATCATGAGACCCGAAAGATGGTGAACTATGCTGTGCAGGTTGAAGCCAGAGGAAACTCTGGTGGAGGACCGCCGCGGTTCTGACGTGCAAATCGATCGTCGGACATGAGTATAGGGGCGAAAGACTATCGAACCATCTAGTAGCTGGTTCCCTCCGAAGTTTCAGGATAGCTGACATTTGTTATTGTAGTTTTTTACCTGGTAAAGCGAATGATTAGAAGTATTGGGGACGAATGTCCTCAACTTATTCTCAAACTTTAAATGGGTTCGAGTGCGTCTTTCTTCATTGAAGATGTGCATCGAATACAAGTGTCTAGTGGGCCATTTTTGGTAAGCAGAACTGGCGATGTGGGATGAACCAAACATCTGGTTAAGGTGCCTAACATAACGCTCATGAGAACCCACAAAAGGTGTTGTTTGATAAAGACAGCAGGACGGTGGACATGGAAGTCGTCATCCGCTAAGGAGTGTGTAACAACTCACCTGCCGAATCAACCAGCCCTGAAAATGGATGGCGCTGTAGCGTTGGACCTATACCGGATCGATATCGTAAGTTTACAAAACGAGTAAACGATATCGTTTGCCGTGGTTGCTAAGAAGCTACTGGCGTAAGTCAGAGTGGAGCGGTCACGGGTACAGATCTTGGTAGTAGTAGCAATTATTCAAGTGAGATCCTTGAAGACTGAAGTGGAGAAGGGTTCCATGTCAACAGCATTTGAACATGGGTTAGTCGGTCCTAAGCGATCTGGTAATTCAGTTATCAGAAAGAGGTGATAGACATTAGCAATAGTGTTTATAATTGATTTTAGCCTCTTGAAGCGAAAGGGAATCAGTTTAATATTACTGAACTTGAATATGGAAATTTGGTTGTTTCGGCAACACAAGGTGGTAACACAAGCGATCTCAGAGACGTCATCAGGTGTTTTGGGAAGAGTTCTCTTTCTTTGTATACATAAACATGTCCCTAGAATCAGGTTATCTGGAGAAAGGGATGTGAAATGTTAAAAGCATCACGTTTCACGTGATGTCCGAAGCGCTCTTGATGGCCCTTGAAATCTGAGGGAGCAGTTATAAATTTCATATCAATCCGTACCGATATCCGCAGCAGGTCTCCTAGGTGAGCAGCCTATAGTCTTAGAACAATGTAGGTAAGGGAAGTCGGCAAATTAGATCCGTACCTTCGGTAAAAGGATTGGCTCTAGGGATCGGGCATGGTGGGCTTTATCAAGAAGTCGATTGAAACGAGAGTGGGTTGTTATTGATTGAGCTTAGGGCAACTTGATTTTTTGATTGACTACGGCACATTTTTGATTCGATTGATTGGCGGTATTGCTATATTATGAGTCTTTCGGGACTTGTAATAGTCGCTGTGCACTAAACGATCAACCTAGAACTGGCATGGACTAGAGGAATCCGACTGTCTAATTAAACAAAGCATTGCGATGGCTGGTGAACGGCTTTGACGCAATGTGATTTCTGCCCAGTGCCATGAATGTCAACGTGAAGAAATTCAATTAAGCGCTGGTTAACGGCGGGAGTAACTATGACTCTTCAGGTAGCCAAATGCCTCGTCATCTAATTAGTGACGTGCATGAATGGATTAACGAGATTCCTACTGTCCCTATCTACTATCTAGCGAAACTACAGCCAAGGGAACGGGCTTGGAAAATATAGCGGGGAAAGAAGACCCTGTTGAGCTTGACTCTAGTCCGACTTTGTAGGGAAACATTAGAGGTGTAGCATAAGTGGGAGACGCAAGTCGCCAGTGAAATACCACTACTCTGATTGTTTCTTTACTTACTCAGTAATGCAGTGCAATTAACTTAGGTTAATTAATTGTCGAGATAGATGGTAATCTTCGGATGCCGTCGAACTGTTCTGAGGACAGTGTCAGGTGGGGAGTTTGACTGGGGCGGTACATCTGTCAAATGGTAACGCAGATGTCCCAAGGGGAGCTCAACCAGGACAGAAACCTGGTGTTGACTAAAAGGGGAAAAGCTCTCTTGATTTTGATTTTCAGTACGAATACAGACCGTGAAAGCGCGGCTATCGATCCTTTTGATTAATTTAGA
>JACMZG010000973.1:13233-24795 GCA_018340805.1 Microvelia longipes
TGTGGTGTCCGAAGGGAAGTCAGACGACAAACTGAGAGGATACACTCACGGTTGGTGAAAGAAGCGTTATTGGGCCTCGGGTACCTACGCCATTGCAAGTGGACTTATTAAATTTAAGACGACACCAAAGGAAACCCACAGGATAACATGCTTTGTGGCGGCCAAGCGTTCATAGCGAACGCGCTTTTTGTTCCTCGATGTCGGCTCTTCCTATCATTGCGAAGCAGAATTCGCAAAGCGTGGATTGTTCACCACTAATAGGGAACGTGAGCTGGGTTTAGACCGTCGTGAGACAGGTTAGTTTTACCCTACTATATAAAGTGTCATGATAATAGTAATTCTGCTCAGTACGAGAGGAACCGCAGATTCGGATCACTGGTAAGTGTGCTTGATCGAAAGGTCAGTGGCACGAAGCTACCATCCGAGAGATTAAGACTGAACGCCTCTAAGTCTGAATCTCGCCTAGAAGTCATGATAAATTGTGCCCACCTCGTAAAGAGGCAATAATATTATTCACTGACGCAAGTCGGTGAATGTGGCTTAGCCATACATTTAAACTCGGACCTTTCTATGAAAATAGAAGGGATGTTTGAATCATTTATAATGGTTTACGTGTGGGCATTAAATCGTTGTAGACGACTTACTTCCGGTCGGGGTAGCGTAAGAATTCGAGCGGTTTAAACTGCGAGATTTTGAACTATATCCCCATTTGACGCGATGATTTGGACTTTTAGAGTTCATTCATTGTGGCGGTCGGGCAATATTAACTATACTTTTAATTATCTAGTTTGATAATTATTAGTGCTGTTAATAGTGTTGTTTTATAGTGCTTTTATATGCTGTTTAATAGTGCTGTTTAATTAGTGCTTTTTATAGTGCTTTTTATAGTGCTTTTTATAGTGATTGGCATTGATGCAATTCCGCTTTTATTATTTTGTATTTTGAAAATGTTACCGAATTATAGTTTTTGGCTCGATTAATTTTTCTCAAATTTCTGAAAATTATAAAAAATTACAAAAATTTCAATGCTTTTTAGTCGGGAATTTGAAAATTTACCGAATTATTTCAATTTTAAGCATATATAACCAGAAAATTATAAATTACCAAATTTTTTAAAAAAAATGAATTTTTCAAAATTTCCAGAATTTTTCGAAAAAATTTTTTGGTCAAAAAAAATTTTTTTTCAAAATTTTCCAGAAATTTTTGGCAAAAATTTTTTTGGTCAAAAAAATTAATTATTTTCAAAATTTCCAGAAATTTTTTTTTTTGGTCAAAATTTTAAGAAATTTTTGGTCAATAAAATTAATAATTTAATAATAATAATAATAATAATAATAATAATAATAATAATAATAATAATAAAAATATAATAATTAATAATAATAATAATAATAATAATAATAATAATAATAATATATAATAATAATAATATAATAAAAATTTTTACAATTATTATTATTATTGTTAATAATTTCTGTAAATCATTTTTAAAAAATTGATAATTTGATTTATTGATGACAAATTTAAAAAATTCCCAAAATTTTTCCAAAAATTTTGGGATTAATATACATAATTCTTACTAACTGTTAAATGAAATTTAATTAATTAACTTTTAAATTAATATAACTTTGTTTCCATAATAAATAAGGCAAATAAACTGTCCGTCTAATTTTATTTTTTTGTTCTTTCTAATGATATATAATCATATTATCGAACCTAAAATAAAGAAATCGAAACACATTTTATTAAAAAATTATTGCACTAAAATTATGACAAAGATATTTTGCAAGTATTACATCATTGCATAATAATTCTTAAGTAAAATTTAATTAATTAATTTTCAATAATATAACTTTTTCATCTGAGACATATACGAAAAAGTAAGAATGGATCTGATTTCCCTTTCTTGCTCTTTCTAAATAATATGTAAATCATATTAATACACCTTAAATTAAAGAAAATAATAATTTTTAAGAAAAAATTATAAATTAAGGAAAACTCCCAGCCTCCGATAAACTTAAACCTCGAATAACTTTGTGAATAATAAAGTTTTTTGGTATATTTAAACTGATTCCTACTCAACTTTTTACGCTCTTTCATTACATATATAATTCAATTCGTACAATGTGTATTTCTTCAAACTCCCAGCGGCCAAATCCAAAAATTAAGGAAACCTCTCATAAACTTAAATTTAGTCATAACTTTAGTAAAATTGAGATATATAAGAGATTTAGTATGATTCGATGTAGAATTTTTTTCTCTACTGATAATTATATAACATTTAATAATATCAGCAAAAAGTGATAATTATGTTTAATCACGTGTATTTTAATGACCAACATAAATGTCTAAACTATTGCTAAAAAATTTTAAATTTGAAATAAAATAGTACATTTAAAGAGAATTAAAAATTATACTAAAAGCAATTTGAGCTTAATAAACATAATAAATAAAACAAAAGATAAAAAAATTTTTAAATTTTACAACAAATTTCAAAGAGAAATGCCCAAATCTTTTATTTTAACCGTTTTTGATAAATTTTTTGCTAACCATATTAGAAACAGTTTTAATCTAAAAATATATTTTGGAAACAATAATTAATACTAAAGTCGCCGGTTCAGGAATGCTACCAAGGTATATCCACAGTATATATGTGAGCTGACTATTTAATTATAGTTGATTAGTTGAAATATACTGATTGATTATTTGTTGGCTCATATAAAATCTATCAATTGTTAATACAATGTGGGATCAGTACAGAATATTTTGTTAGTCCTACAGCCAACGCAGCGATAATCCTTAAATAATCTTTATGATTGTTTACGTTTATACATATTCGTTCCGGGTGAATATAGCAGCAGCATTGTAGCAGTTGCAATTTCATTTTCTCTGTCCAGGCCTGTATCTTGTCAGATTTAATTGATTTTTCAATTAATTACCTATCATTTATGAGGGTTTAACGAATAAGAAATAGTTGCTTTGCAATTATAACGAATGACCTAATGTAGCTGTGTTTAAATATGCAGTTATGCGATTGAATATTAACGAAATGATCGCTTAGGCGGTCGTATATATATAAATATCTGGTTGATCTGCATAGTCATATGCTTATCTCAAAGATTAAGCCATGCATGTCTAAGTACACAGTTTTATAAACTGAAACCGCGATGGCTCATTATAACAGCTTTATTTAAGAGATATAATCTATTTGCCACAAGATAACTGTGGTAATTCTAGAGCTAATATTTTAAAGAATGCCGTGACTCACGAAGCGGCGGATTTATTAGATCAAAATAACCTGTCGCAAGGCAGAATTTTGATGACTCTGGATAACTTCACTGATCGTACAACCTTAGTGTTGACGACGAATCTCTTGAATGGCTGACCTATCAACTTTCGATGGTAAGATCAAAGCTTACCATGGTTGTAACGGGTAACGGGAATCAGTGTTCGATTCCGGAGAGGGAGCCTGAGAAACGGCTACCACATCACGGAAGGCAGCAGGCGCGAAAATTACCCAATACCGGTTCGGTGAGTAGTGACAATAAATAACAATATGGGCCTAGTGGTTTCATAATTGCAATGAGAATATTTTAAATACTTTATCAAGTATCAATTGGAGGGCAAGTCTGGTGCCAGCAGCCGCGGTAATTCCAGCTCCAAAGCGTATATTAAAGTTGTTGCAGTTAAAAAGCTCGTAGTTGAAATTGAGGAATGATTCTTTATGAGGTCTATGACCGAGTGTTGAATCTTCCTTCACGTCGTGTATATTGTTAAGTCCTTTTGGGATTTTTCAATAACCGACAAGTTTACTTTGAAAAAATTAGAGTGCTTAAAGCAGGCTTATGCCTGCATATTGTTGCATGGAATAATGAAATAAGACTTCGGTTTTATTTTGTTGGTTTTCGAAACTGAAGTAATGATTAAAAGAGACTGCCGGGGGCATATGTATGCTGGTGCTAGAGGTGAAATTCTGAGACCATCAGCAGACATCTACTGCGAAAGCATTTGCCAAGAATGTTTTCATTAATCAAGAACGAAAGTCAGAGGATCGAAGACGATCAGATACGTCCTAGTTCTGACCAAACTATGCCAACTGACAGTTAGCGATGTAATTTATCATCTTGCTGAAGTCACCGGGAAACCAAAGTCTTTGGGTTCCGGGGAAGTATGGTTGCAAAGCTGAAACTTAAAGGAATTGACGGAAGGGCACCACCAGGAGTGGAGCCTGCGGCTTAATTTGACTCAAACACGGGAAATCTCACCCGGTCCGGACACTGTGAGGATTGACAGATTGATAGCTCTTTCTTGATTCGGTGGGTGGTGGTGCATGGCCGTTCTTAGTTGGTGGAGCGATTTGTCAGGTTAATTCCGATAACGAACGAGACTCTAACTTGCTAAATAGTGTATTTATTTTAACTCGTAAATGATCACTTCTTAGAAGAATAAATAGCGTCTAGCTAAATGAAAAAGAGCAATAACAGGTCTGATGCCCTTAGATGTCCGGGGCCGCACGCGCGCTACAATGGCAGTTCCAACAAGTATCCCTTACTAGAAATAGTTGGGCAATCTTGTAAACACTGTCGTATCAGGGATTGCGAATTGTAATTATTCGCATGAACGAGGAATTCCTAGTAAGCGCAAGTCACTAGCTTGCTGATTACGTCCTGCCCTTTGTACACACCGCCCGTCGCTACTACCGATTGAATGGTTTAGTGAGATGTTGGATTCTGGTCTAAGAATGGCAACATTTCTATGAATGGGAAAAGACACTCAAACTTGATCATTTAGAGGAAGTAAAGTCGTAACAAGTTTCCGTAGGTGAACCTGCGGAAGGATCATTATTAGTTCATAACAGTTTAACTCGTAACTAAAATTAGTGTATCATGATACTGATGCATCAATGCTATTTTGAGTTGTAGCAAATGTGAATTGATTTTTCGGGTCAATTCTATTTTGCAATAGGTTCAGGATACAACTTGGCTTAGCATTAAACTCTTTCTCAGGGTGCCTATGTCGTGTGAATAGAAATATTTGCGTGGCAAGTACAGTGCATACTTTAAATTGGCGTATGCATACGGATTTTGAATTTATTCATTATCTGGCACTGATCTAAACAATATCAAAGCGTGATCAAGATATTGTGCAAGGCTTAAATATTTCAGTAAGATTGTTTACGTATTTGTCCGAGTCGCGATACCTTATGCTTTGTAGGTTAATACCGAAATTGTTGCGATAATCTTGGATTGGCTAAATATGTTTACAAAATTGAAAGAGAGCCCTGAGAACGTCTATAATTTAATTTTAAATAGTATTGCAAAAGCAATACGGGTCCTCGATTTCATTATTGAGTTGATCAAAATAGAGTATGGATCGCCTAATAGATCTGTATTAATAACCACTTTAAGCGATGGATCACTCGGCTCACACGTCGATGAAGAACGTAGCAAAATACGTGAATTAATGTAAAATGCACAACGCTCTGATCATTGACAATTTGAACGCAAATGGCGGCTATTGGTAACCTTTAGCCACGGCTGTCTGAGGGTCGGCATTGTATTTATCATTACGTTCAATAGTAATGTTTTGAGGGGTTCACTTTTGGCGTTTATTTTGTCGAAAGTGCCTCTTTAAGGTGATAGTGTATTTCGGTACACCTCTATGGAAACATAGAGTTTATGTTGAATTCGTAATTTATTGCGTTTTTAACAATCGAGTATGTGGAATGTTCTGGATTATTAAAATTACTTTCGGTTTTAATTAGCTGGAGCACGGCTTTATGAGTGTGCTCTAGTGATACGTTAGTAAGAGTAAATAATCAAATTTATTTTAAGGAACATTCATTATGATATTTGATTTATTACCGACCTCAGATCAGACGAGATTACCGCTGAACTTAAGCATATCATTAAGCGGAGGAAAAGAAACTAACAAGGATTTCCCAGTAGTGGCGAACGACGGGAATTAGCCCAGCACCGAATCCTGTATCTTTGATATTGGGAATTGTGGTGTAAAGGTTGCGTTTTTAATTGAAGATGATACTCCAAATTCACTTGATTGTGATGTTGTCATAGAGGGTGTTAGGCCCGTTGGAGTGTTTGAAAATATTATTGATGTTCTATGAGTCGATTGTTTGAGAATGCAGTCCAAATTGGGTGGTAAACTCCCATCTAAGGCTAAATACTTGTGTGGTCCGTAGCAAACAAGTACCGTGAGGAAAGTTGAAAAGAACTTTGAAGAGGAAGTTAAATAGTACGTGAAATCGCTTAGAGGTAAACGAGTGAAGCCGAAGATGTTGTATGGGATTCAGTTAACTGCGTGTTTTCTTGATTTTTGCGAATCCACTAGGAATCGCTTTTATCGGATCTTAATATGCGGTTGATGCACTTTCTGTATAACAGTACTGCGACCGATAGCGTCTTTTTTCTGTCGTAATTTTGAAGGTGATCATTCCTTCGGGAATGGTTTTATAGCTGGTTACACGGTTAAATGATTTTTGGTGATTGCGATTGACAGAAATTGATTGTTTATGTTGATGATTCTTTAATAGACTAATAATAGGCTATTTGTGAATTGTTGATGTTTTTCATGATCGATGTGTTGATCTAAAGTCTGCAGTGTATGTAGGTTACTTACTCGTCCCGTCTTGAAACGGACCAAGGAGTTTTATATGATCGCGAGTCAAAGGGCCTTACGAACCCCACGGCGTAATTAATGTAAAGGTTTACCCGGTAAACTGTGATGTGACCTCGTGGCAACACTGAGTGCAACATCGACCCGTCTAAAGATGTTCGCATCTGGGCGAGGTTGAGCGATCATGTAGAGACCCGAAAGATGGTGACTATGCTTGTGCAGGTTGAAGCCAGAGGAAACTCTGGTGGAGGACCGCCGCGGTTCTGACGTGCAAATCGATCGTCGGACATGAGTATAGGGCGAAAGACTAATCGAACCATCTAGTAGCTGGTTCCCTCCGAAGTTTCCCTCAGGATAGCTGACATTTGTTATTGTAGTTTTACCTGGTTAAAGCGAATGATTAGAAGTATTGGGGACGAATGTCCTCAACTTATTCTCAACTTTAAATGGGTTCGAAGTGCGTCTTTCTTCATTGAAGATGTGCATCGAATACAAGTGTCTAGTGGGCCATTTTTTGGTAAGAACTGGCGATGTGGGATGAACCAAAATCTGGTTAAGGTGCCTAACATAACGCTCATGAGAACCACAAAGGTGTTGTTTGATAAAGACAGCAGGACGGTGGACATGGAAGTCGTCATCCGCTAAGGAGTGTGTAACAACTCACCTGCCGAATCAACAGCCCTGAAAATGGATGGCGCTGTAGCGTGGACCTATACCGGATCGATATCGTAAGTTTACAAAACGAGTAAACGATATCGTGTAGGAGGGTGCCGTGGTTGCTAGAAGCTACTGGCGTAAGTCAGAGTGGAGCGGTCACGGGTTACAGATCTTGGTAGTAGTAGCAATTATTCAAGTGAGATCCTTGAAGACTGAAGTGGAGAAGGGTTCCATGTCAACAGCATTTGAACATGGGTTAGTCGGTCCTAAGCGATCTGGTAATTCAGTTATCAGAAAGAGGTGTAGACATTAGCAATAGTGTTTATAATTGATTTTAGCCTCTTGAGCGAAAGGGAATCAGTTTAATATTACTGAACTTGAATATGGAAATTTGTTTCGGCAACACAAGTGGTAACACAAGCGATCTCAGAGACGTCATCAGGTGTTTTGGAAGAGTTTCTTTTCTTTTATACATAAACATGTTCCCTAGAATCAGGTTATCTGGAGAAAAGGGATGTGAATGTTTAAAGCATCACGTTTCAGTGATGTCCGAGCGCTCTTGTTGGCCCTTTGAAAATCTGAGGGAGCAGTTATAAATTTCATATCATCCGTACCGATATCCGCAGCAGGTCTCCTAGGTGAGCAGCCATAGTCTTAGAACAATGTAGGTAAGGGAAGTCGGCAAATTAGATCCGTACCTTCGGTAAAGGATTGGCTAGGGATCGGGCATGGTGGGGCTTTATCAAGAAGTCGATTGAAACGAGAGTGGTTGTTATTGATTGAGTTAGGCACTGAGTTTGATTGACTACGGCACATTTTTGATTCGATTGATTGGCGGGTATTGCGTATATTTATGAGTCTTTCGGGACTTGTAATAGTCGCTGTGCACTAAACGATCAACCTAGAACTGGCGCATGGACTAGAGGAATCCGACTTGTTAATTAACAAAGCATTGCGATGGCTGGTGAACGGCTTTGACGCAATGTGATTTCTGCCCAGTGCATGATGTCAACGTGAAGAAATTCAATTAAGCGTGGTTAACGGCGGGAGTAACTATGACTCTCTTCAGGTAGCAAATGCCTCGTCATCTAATTAGTGACGTGCATGAATGGATTCGAGATTCCTACTGTCCCTATCTACTATCTTAGCGAAACTACGCCAAGGGACGGGCTTGGAAAATATAGGGGGAAGAAGGACCCTGTTGAGCTTGACTCTAGTCCGACTTTAGGGGAAATTAGAGGTGTAGCATAAGTGGGACGCAAGTCGCCAGTGAAATACCACTACTTGATTGTTTCTTTACTTACTCAGTATGCAGTGCAATTAACTTAGGTTAATTTAATTTGTCGAGATAAGATGGTAATCTTCGGATGCGTCGAACTGTTCTAGGCAGTGAAGGTGGAGTTTGACTGGGGGGTACATCTGTTAAATGGTAACGCAGATGATCCAAGGAGCTACAAAAGAAAGAAACACCTTGGTGTTGACTAAAAAGGGAAAGCTATTGATTTGATTTTCAGTTACGAAATACAGACCGTGAAAGCGCGGCTATCGATCCTTTTGATTAATTTAGAGTTTAAAGCAAGAGGTGTCAGAAAAGTTACCACAGGGATAACTGCTTGTGGCGGCCAAGGTTTAGCGACGTCGCTTTTTTGATCTTCGATGTCGGCTTCTTCCTATCATTGCGAAGCAGAATTCGCAAAGCGTTGGATTGTTCACCCACTTAATAGGACGTGAGCTGGGTTTAGACGTCGTGAAGACAAGTTGTTTTACCCTACTATATAAAGTGTCATGTAATAGTAATTACTGCTCAGTACGAGAGGGAACGCAGATTCGGATCAATGGTAAGTGTGCTTGATCGAAAGGTCAGTGGCACGAAGCTACCATCCGAGAGATTAGACTGAACGCTCTTAAGTCTGAATCTCGCCTAGAAGTCATTGATAAATTGTGCCACCTCGTAAAGAGGCAATATATATTTTCACTGACGCAAGGTCGGTGAATGTGGCTTAGCCATACATTTAAACTCGGACTTTCTATGAAAATAGAAGGGATGTTTGAATTTTTAATGGTTACGTGTGGGGCATTAAATCGTTTGTAGACGACTTACTTTCGGTCGGGGTAGCGTAGAATTCGAGCGGTTTAAATGCGAGTTTTTGAACTATATCCCACATTTGACGCGATGATTTGGACTTTTAGAGTTCATTCATTTGTGGCGGTCGGGCAATATTAACTATACTTTTAATTATCTAGTTGATAATTATTAGTGCTGTTAATAGTGGGTTTATAGTCTTTTTTATAGTGCTGTTTAATAGTGGCCTGTTTAATAGTTACTTTTTATTGTGCTTTTATAGTGCATTTTATGTTGGAATTGCATGATGCAATTCCGCTTTTTTATTATTTTGTATTTTTGAATGCTTACCGATTAGTTATTTGGCCTCGAATTTGAATTTTTTAATATTTCTGATTAATAAATTACAAATCTTGCTTTTGTCGAGATTGAAATTTTACCGATTATTTCATTTTCAGCTATATATAACCAGAAAATTTCAAAATAACAAAATTTTTTTTTAAAAATAGATAATTTTTCAAATTGTTTGCAATTTTCCGAACAAAATTTTTTCTGGTCAAAAAAAATTATATTTCCATTTCCAGAAATTTTTTGACAAAATTTTTTGGGTCCAATAAATATAATATAATAATATTTTTTGACAATTTTTATGGGTCAAAAATTTGTAATCATATATATAATTTTTTTGACAAATTTTTTGGGTCATACAATAATTATATAATAATAGTATTTTTGACAAAATTTTTTGGGTCATAAAAATATTAATATATATGATATAATATAATAATTTTTTGACAAATTTGGTCAATAAATATATAATATCTATTAATAATTTTTTGACAAAAATTTTTTGGGTCAATAAAATTATAATAATAATATAATAATAATAATAATTTTTACAATTCATTTTATTATTGTAATTAATTTTCTGTAATCTTTTTAAAAATTCGATATTTTGATTGATATTGATGAAACCCCCCCCCTTTTAAAAAAATTTCCCCCAAAATTTTCCAAAATTTTTGGCATTAATTTATATTTCTTACTATGTTAATGAATTTTAATAATTAACTTTTAAATATTATAACTTTGTTTCCATTATTAATAAGGCATAAACTGTCCGTTCTAATTTTATTTTTTTTGTTCTTTCTAATGATATATAAATATATTATCGACCGATAAATTTAAAATATCGAAACAGCTTTTATTTAAAATTATATGCACTAAATTTATGAAGATTTTGCAGTTTATATTGTAATTTCTTAGTAGAATTTATTAATTATTTCATTAATTAACTTTTTTATTTGGAATATAACGAAAGTAAGAATGAGATCTGATTTCCCTTTCTTTGCTTTCTATATATTTTAAATCTATTATACACTTAAATTAAAGAATATAATTTTTAAGAAATTTTTAAATTAGGAAACTCGCCAGCCTCCGATAATTAAACTCAGATATTTGTAGGATAATAAGTGTTTTGGTATATTTAACTGACTTCTTATAATTTTCGCTTTTCTTAATAATATTCATTCAGTTAGATGTGATATTTCCATTAATTCGCGGCCATCCCAAAATTAGAACTTTCTAAACTTAAATTTAGTATAACTTTAGTAAAATTTGAGTATATAAGAGATTTAGTTATGATATCGATGTAGAATTATTTTTTCTAATGATTTATATAAAATTTTATATTCAGCAAGTGATATTAATTTTATCACGTGTATTGTTGTTAATGAAATAAGGTTACTATTGCTAACAATTTTTAATTTGAAATAAATTAGTTACTTTAACGAGAATTAAAATCTTATGGAAAAGCATTTGAGCTTAATAATAAATACAACAAAGATAAATTTTAATTTTACACAAATTTCAAAAGAGAAGCCCCTAATTTTCTTATTTTAACCGTTTTTGGTTAAATCTTTTGTAATATGGAAGAAAATTAATCTAATTAAGTATATTTTGGAACTTTATGATGCGTTCATATCTTAGGTTATCGCCGTGTGGGGAATGATATATATGTCCCGCTTTCTACATGTCTCCTCTCTTTCCACGATAATTTGTCGCGCGGACTAGTGTGTGGCGGTGTGTGTGTGTGTGTTAGGTGTCGTAGTATATATGACTTGCGAGTTATTTGCGTGCGTTCGTTTCGGATATATATATATATACGTGTGTGACGATACTCGCTCTCTCTTCGTCTCGCTCAGCCTACAGCC
>JACMZG010000973.1:31403-43320 GCA_018340805.1 Microvelia longipes
TCCAATGAAAAATAACAAGTAGAGAATATGAAATCGCAAAGTTAGCATCGATGATTTATTGGAATATTTTAAAATTTAGGAAAATATAGAACGATATTAATAAATAGTTACAAATTATATTAATTAATGTACATAAATCATATTAAATTATACTTTAAATCTTCTGGTTGAAAATCAAATATTCCTTGTGAGAGTCACTTAAATTTAATTTTAATTAATTAAATTATTAAGATTTTGAGTGATTAAATGGACTTTTCTTTGAACAATAATTATTCAACATGAAAACTAAATTCTTTAACATGAAAATAATTACTTCAACTTGAAAAAAAAAAACAAAATATGACAACATGAAAAATAAATATGACAATATGAAAAAAAATACGTCAACATGAAAATATTACTTCAACATGAAAAAATAAATACTTCAACATAAAAATAAATACTTCAACTTGTAAAATAATTACTCCACAATGAAAAATAACAAGTAGAGAATATGAAATCGCAAAGTTAGCATCGATGATTATTGGAATATTTAAAAATTTAGGAAAATATAGAACGATATTAATAAATAGTTACAAATTATATTAATTAATGTACATAAATCATATTAATTATACTTTAATCTTCTGGTTTGAAAATCAAATATTCCTTGTGAGAGTCACTTAATTTAATTTTAATTAATTAAATTATTAAGATTTTGAGTGATTAAATGGACTTTTTCTTGAACAATAATTATTCCAACATGAAAACTAAATTCTTTGACATGAAAATAATTACTTCAACTGAAAAAAAAAAAAAAATATGACAACATGAAAAATAAATATGACAATATGAAAAATAAATACGTCAACATGAAAATATTACTTCAACATGAAAAAATAAATACTTCAACATAAAAATAATACTTCAACTTGTAAAATAATTACTCCACAATGAAAAATAACAAGTAGAGAATATGAAATCGCAAAGTTAGCATCGATGATTTATTGGAAAATTTAAAATTTAGGAAAATATAGAACGATATTAATAAATAGTTACAAATTATATTAATTAATGTACATAAATCATATTAAATTATACTTTAAGTCTTCTGGTTGAAAATCAAATATTCCTTGTGAGAGTCACTTAAATTTAATTTTAATTAATTAAATTATTAAGATTTTGAGTGATTAAATGGACTTTTCTTTGAACAATAATTATTCCAACATGAAAACTAAATTCTTTAACATGAAATAATTACTTCAACTTGAAAAAAAAAAAAAAATAAATATGACAACATGAAAAATAAATATGACAATATGAAAAATAAATACGTCAACATGAAAATGATTACTTCAACATGAAAAAATAAATACTTCAACATAAAAAATAAATACTTCAACTTGTAAAATAATTACTCCACAATGAAAAAAACAAGTAGAGAATATGAAATCGCAAAGTTAGCATCGATGATTTATTGGAATATTTTAAAATTTAGGAAAATATAGAACGATATTAATAAATAGTTACAAATTATATTAATTAATGTACATAAATCATATTAAATTATACTTTAAGTCTTCTGGTTGAAAATCAAATATTCCTTGTGAGAGTCACTTAAATTTAATTTTAATTAATTAAATTATTAAGATTTTGAGTGATTAAATGGACTTTTTCTTTGAACAATAATTATTCCAACATGAAAACTAAAATTCTTTAAACATGAAAATAATTACTTCAACTTGAAAAAAAAAAAAAAATATGACAACATAAAAATAAATATGAAATATGAAAAAATAATACGTCAACATGAAAATGATTACTTCAACATAAAAAAAAATACTTCAACATAAAAATAAATACTTCAACTTGTAAAATAATTACTCCACAATGAAAAATAACAAGTAGAGAATATGAAATCGCAAAGTTAGCATCGATGATTTATTGGAATATTTTAAAATTTAGGAAAATATAGAACGATATTAATAAATAGTTACAAATTATATTAATTAATGTACATAAATCATATTAAATTATACTTTAAATCTTCTGGTTGAAAATCAAATATTCCTTGTGAGAGTCACTTAAATTTAATTTTAATTAATTAAATTATTAAGATTTTGAGTGATTAAATGGACTTTTCTTTGAACAATAATTATTCCAACATGAAAACTAAATTCTTTAACATGAAAATAATTACTTCAACTTGAAAAAAAAATGAAATAAATATGACAACATGAAAAATAAATTATGACAATATGAAAATAAATACGTCAACATGAAAAATACTTCACATAAAAAATAAATACTTCAACATAAAAATAAATACTTCAACTTGTAAAATAATTACTCCACAATGAAAAATAACAAGTAGAGAATATGAAATCGCAAAGTTAGCATCGATGATTTATTGGAATTTAAAATTTGGAAAATATAGAACGATATTATAAATAGTTACAAATTATATTAATTAATGTACATAAATCATATTAAATTATACTTTAAGTCTTCTGGTTGAAAATCAAATATTCCTTGTGAGAGTCACTTAAATTTAATTTTAATTAATTAAATTATAAGATTTTGAGTGATTAAATGGACTTTTCTTTGAACAATAATTATTCCAACATGAAAACTAAATTCTTTAACATGAAAATAATACTTAACTTGAAAAACAAATATGAACAACATAAAATAAATGACAATATGAAAAATAAATACGTCAACATGAAAATGATTACTTCAACATGAAAAAATAAATACTTCAACATAAAAATAAATACTTCAACTTGTAAAAAAATTACTCCACAATGAAAAATAACAAGTAGAGAATATGAAATCGCAAAGTTAGCATCGATGATTTATTGGAATATTTTAAAATTTAGGAAAATATAGAACGATATTAATAAATAGTTACAAAATTATATTAATTAATGTACATAAATCATATTAAATTATACTTTAAATCTTCTGGTTGAAAATCAAATATTCCTTTTGAGAGTCACTTAAATTTAATTTTAATTAATTAAATTATTAAGATTTTGAGTGATTAAATGGACTTTTCTTTGAACAATAATTATTCCAACATGAAAACTAAATTCTTTAACATGAAAATAATTACTTCAACTTGAAAAAAAAAAAAAATAAATATGACAACATGAAAAATAAATATGACAATATGAAAAAAAAATACGTCAACATGAAAATATTACTTCAACATGAAAAAATAAATACTTCAACATAAAAATAAATACTTCAACTTGTAAAATAATTACTCCACAATGAAAAAATAACAAGTAGAGAATATGAAATCGCAAAGTTAGCATCGATGATTTATTGGAATATTTTAAAATTTAGGAAAATATAGAACGATATAAATAGTTACAAATTATATTAATTAATGTACATAAATCATATTAATTATACTTAAGTCTTCTGGTTGAAAATCAAATATTCCTTGTGAGAGTCACTTAAATTTAATTTTAATTAATTAAATTATTAAGATTTTGAGTGATTAAATGGACTTTTCTTTGAACAATAATTATTCCAACATGAAAACTAAATTCTTTAACATGAAAATAATTACTTCAAATTGAAAAAAAAAAAATAAATATGACAACAAAAAAATAAATATGACAATATGAAAAAATAAAATACGTCAACATGAAAAATAATTACTTCAACATGAAAAAATAAATACTTCAACATAAAAAAATAAATTACTCAACTTGTAAAAATAATTACTCCACAATGAAAAATAACAAGTAGAGAATATGAAATCGCAAAGTTAGCATCGATGATTTATTGGAATATTTTAAAATTTAGGAAAATATAGAACGATATTAATAAATAGTTACAAATTATATTAATTAATGTACATAAATCATATTAAATTATACTTTAAATCTTCTGGTTGAAAATCAAATATTCCTTGTGAGAGTCACTTAAATTTAATTTTAATTAATTAAATTATTAAGATTTTGAGTGATTAAATGGACTTTTCTTTGAACAATAATTATTTCAACATGAAAACTAAATTCTTTAACATGAAAATAATTACTTCAACTGAAAAAAAAAATAAATATGACAACATGAAAAATAAATATGACAATATGAAAAATAAAATACGTCAACATGAAATAGTTACTTCAACATGAAAAAAATAAATACTTCAACATAAAAATAAATACTTCAACTTGTAAAATAATTACTCCACAATGAAAAATAACAAGTAGAGAATATGAAATCGCAAAGTTAGCATCGATGATTTATTGGAATATTTTAAAATTTAGGAAAATATAGAACGATATTAATAAATAGTTACAAATTAATTAATTAATGTACATAAATCATATTAAATTATACTTTAATCTTCTGGTTTGAAAATCAAATATTCCTTTGAGAGTCACTTAAATTTAATTTTAATTAATTAAATTATTAAGATTTTGAGTGATTAAATGGACTTTTCTTTGAACAATAATTATTCCAACATGAAAACTAAATTCTTTAACATGAAAATAATTACTTCAACTTGAAAAAAAAAAAAATATGACAACATAAAAATAAATATGACAATATGAAAAATAAATACGTCAACATGAAAATGATTACTTCAACATGAAAAAAATAAATACTTCAACATAAAAATAAATACTTCAACTTGTAAAAAATTACTCCACAATGAAAAATACAAGTAGAGAATATGAAATCGCAAAGTTAGCATCGATGATTTATTGGAATATTTTAAAATTTAGGAAAATATAGAACGATATTAATAAATAGTTACAAATTATATTAATTAATGTACATAAATCATATTAAATTATACTTTAAGTCTTCTGGTTGAAAATCAAATATTCCTTGAGAGTCACTTAAATTAATTTTAATTAATTAAAATTATTAAGATTTTGAGTGATTAAATGGACTTTTCTTTGAACAATAATTATTCCAACATGAAAACTAAATTCTTTAACATGAAAATAATTACTTCAACTTGAAAAAAAAAAAAAAAATATGACAACATAAAAAAAAATATGACAATATGAAAAATAAATACGTCAACATGAAAATAATTACTTCAACATGAAAAAATAAATACTTCAACATAAAAAATAATACTTCAACTTGTAAAATAATTACTCCACAATGAAAAAAAACAAGTAGAGAATATGAAATCGCAAAGTTAGCATCGATGATTTATTGGAATATTTTAAAATTTAGGAAAATATAGAACGATATTAATAAATAGTTACAAATTATATTAATTAATGTACATAAATCATATTAAATTATACTTTAATCTTCTGGTTGAAAATCAAATATTCCTTGTGAGAGTCACTTAAATTTAATTTTAATTAATTAAATTATTAAGATTTTGAGTGATTAAATGGACTTTTCTTTGAACAATAATTATTTCCAACATGAAAACTAAATTCTTTAACATGAAAAATAATTACTTCAACTTGAAAAAAAAAAATAAATATGACAACATGAAAATAAATATGACAATATGAAAAATAAATACGTCAACATGAAAAATACTTCAACATGAAAAAAAAAAAATACTTCAACATAAAAATAAATACTTCAACTTGTAAAATAATTACTCCACAATGAAAAATAACAAGTAGAGAATATGAAATCGCAAAGTTAGCATCGATGATTTATTGGAATATTTTAAAATTTAGGAAAATAGAACGATATTAATAAATAGTTACAAATTATATTAATTAATGTACATAAATCATATTAAATTATACTTTAAATCTTCTGGTTGAAAATCAAATATTCCTTGTGAGAGTCACTTAAATTTAATTTTAATTAATTAAATTATTAAGATTTTGAGTGATTAAATGGACTTTTCTTTGAACAATAATTATTCCAACATGAAAACTAAATTCTTTAACATGAAAATAATTACTTCAACTTGAAAAAAAAAAAAATAAATATGACAACATGAAAAAAATATGACAATATGAAAAATAAATACGTCAACATGAAAATATTACTTCAACATGAAAAAAATAAATACTTCAACATAAAAATAAATACTTCAACTTGTAAAATAATTACTCCACAATGAAAAATAACAAGTAGAGAAATATGAAATCGCAAAGTTAGCATCGATGATTTATTGGAATATTTTAAAATTTAGGAAAATATAGAACGATATTAAAAATAGTTACAAATTATATTAATTAATGTACATAAATCATATTAAATTATACTTTAAATCTTCTGGTTGAAAATCAAAATTCCTTGTGAGAGTCACTTAAATTTAATTTTAATTAATTAAATTATTAAGATTTTGAGTGATTAAATGGACTTTTCTTTGAACAATAATTATTCCAACATGAAAACTAAATTCTTTAACATGAAAATAATTACTTCAACTTGAATATGACAACAAAAAAAAATAAATATGACAATATGAAAAATAAATACGTCAACATGAAAATGATTACTTCAACATGAAAAAAATAAATACTTCAACATAAAAATAAATACTTCAACTTGTAAAATAATTACTCCACAATGAAAAATAACAAGTAGAGAATATGAAATCGCAAAGTTAGCATCGATGAATAAAAATAGGAAAATATAGAACGATATTAATAAATAGTTACAAATTATATTAATTAATGTACATAAATCATATTAAATTATACTTTAAGTCTTCTGGTTGAAAATCAAATATTCCTTGTGAGAGTCACTTAAATTTAATTTTAATTAATTAAATTATTAAGATTTTGAGTGATTAAATGGACTTTTCTTTGAACAATAATTATTCCAACATGAAAACTAAATTCTTTGACATGAAATAATTACTTCAACTGGAAAAAAAAATATGACAACAAAAAATAATATGACAACATGAAAATAAATATGACAATATGAAAAAAAAATACGTCAACATGAAAATGTTACTTCAACATGAAAAAATAAATACTTCAACATAAAATAAATACTTCAACTTGTAAAATAATTACTCCCAATGAAAAATAACAAGTAGAGAATATGAAATCGCAAAGTTAGCATCGATGATTTATTGGAATATTTTAAAATTTAGGAAAATATAGAACGATATTAATAAATAGTTACAAATTATATTAATTAATGTACATAAATCATATTAAATTATACTTTAAGTCTTCTGGTTGAAAATCAAATATTCCTTGTGAGAGTCACTTAAATTTAATTTTAATTAATTAAATTATTAAGATTTTGAGTGATTAAATGGACTTTTCTTTGAACAATAATTATTCCAACATGAAAACTAAATTCTTTGACATGAAAATAATTACTTCAACTGGAAAAAATAAATATGACAACAAAAATAAATATGACAACATGAAATAAATATGACAATATGAAAAATAAATACGTCAACATGAAAAAATACTTCAACATGAAAAATAAATACTTCAACAAAAAATAATTACTCCACAATGAAAAATAACAAGTAGAGAATATGAAATCGCAAAGTTAGCATCGATGAAAAAAATTTAGGAAAATATAGAACGATATTAATAAATAGTTACAAATTATATTAATTAATGTACATAAATCATATTAAATTATACTTTAAGTCTTCTGGTTGAAAATCAAATATTCCTTGTGAGAGTCACTTAAATTTAATTTTAATTAATTAAATTATTAAGATTTTGAGTGATTAAATGGACTTTTCTTTGAACAATAATTATTCCAACATGAAAACTAAATTCTTTGACATGAAATAATTACTTCAACTGGAAAAAATAAATATGACAACACGAAAATAAATATGACAACATGAAAAATAAATATGACAATATGAAAAAATACGTCAACATGAAAATGATTACTTCAACATGAAAAAATAATACTTCAACATAAAAATAAATACTTCAACTTGTAAAATAATTACTCCACAATGAAAAATAACAAGTAGAGAATATGAAATCGCAAAGTTAGCATCGATGAAAAAAATAGGAAAATATAGAACGATATTAATAAATAGTTACAAATTATATTAATTAATGTACATAAATCATATTAAATTATACTTTAATCTTCTGGTTGAAAATCAAATATTCCTTGTGAGAGTCACTTAAATTTAATTTTAATTAATTAAATTATTAAGATTTTGAGTGATTAAATGGACTTTTCTTTGAACAATAATTATTCCAACATGAAAACTAAATTCTTTGACATGAAATAATTACTTCAACTGGAAAAAATAAATATGACAAAAAAAAATAAATATGACAACATGAAAAATAAATATGACAATATGAAAAATAAATACGTCAACATGAAAATATTCAACATAAAAATAAAATACTTCAACATAAAAATAATACTTCAACTTGTAAAATAATTACTCCACAATGAAAAATAACAAGTAGAGAATATGAAATCGCAAAGTTAGCATCGATGAAAAAAAATAGGAAAATATAGAACGATATTAATAAATAGTTACAAATTATATTAATTAATGTACATAAATCATATTAAATTATACTTTAAGTCTTCTGGTTGAAAATCAAATATTCCTTGTGAGAGTCACTTAAATTAATTTTAATTAATTAAATTATTAAGATTTTGAGTGATTAAATGGACTTTTCTTTGAACAATAATTATTCCAACATGAAAACTAAATTCTTTGACATGAAATAATTACTTCAACTGGAAAAAATAATATAAAAATAAATATGACAACATGAAAAATAAATATGACAATATGAAAAATAAATACGTCAACATGAAAATTACTTCAACATGAAAAAATAAATACTTCAACATAAAAATAAATACTTCAACTTGTAAAATAATTACTCCACAATGAAAAATAACAAGTAGAGAATATGAAATCGCAAAGTTAGCATCGATGATAAAATAGGAAAATATAGAACGATATTAATAAATAGTTACAAATTATATTAATTAATGTACATAAATCATATTAAATTATACTTTAAGTCTTCTGGTTGAAAATCAAATATTCCTTGTGAGAGTCACTTAAATTTAATTTTAATTAATTAAATTATTAAGATTTTGAGTGATTAAATGGACTTTTCTTTGAACAATAATTATTCCAACATGAAAACTAAATTCTTTAACATGAAAATAATTACTTCAACTGGAAAAATAAATATGAAAAAAAAATAAATATGACAACATGAAAAATAATATGACAATATGAAAAATAAATACGTCAACATGAAAATGTTACTTCAACATGAAAAAATAAATACTTCAACATAAAAATAAATACTTCAACTTGTAAAATAATTACTCCACAATGAAAAATAACAAGTAGAGAATATGAAATCGCAAAGTTAGCATCGATGAAAAAAAATTGGAAAATATAGAACGATATTAATAAATAGTTACAAATTATATTAATTAATGTACATAAATCATATTAAATTATACTTTAAGTCTTCTGGTTGAAAATCAAATATTCCTTGTGAGAGTCACTTAAATTTAATTTTAATTAATTAAATTATTAAGATTTTGAGTGATTAAATGGACTTTTCTTTGAACAATAATTTTCCAACATGAAAACTAAATTCTTTGACATGAAAATAATTACTTCAACTGGAAAAAATAAATATGACAACAAAATAAATATGACAACATGAAAAATAAATATGACAATATGAAAAATAAATACGTCAACATGAAAATGATTACTTCAACATGAAAAAATAAATACTTCAACATAAAATAAATACTTCAACTTGTAAAATAATTACTCCACAATGAAAAATAACAAGTAGAGAATATGAAATCGCAAAGTTAGCATCGATGAAATAAAAATTAGGAAAATATAGAACGATATTAATAAATAGTTACAAATTATATTAATTAATGTACATAAATCATATTAAATTATACTTTAAGTCTTCTGGTTGAAAATCAAATATTCCTTGTGAGAGTCACTTAAATTTAATTTTAATTAATTAAATTATTAAGATTTTGAGTGATTAAATGGACTTTTCTTTGAACAATAATTATTCCAACATGAAAACTAAATTCTTTGACATGAAATAATTACTTCAACAAAAATAAATATGACAACAAAAAAATAAATATGACAACATGAAAAATAAATATGACAATGAAAAATAAATACGTCAACATGAAAATATTACTTCAACATGAAAAAATAAATACTTCAACATAAAAATAAATACTTCAACTTGTAAAATAATTACTCCACAATGAAAAATAACAAGTAGAGAATATGAAATCGCAAAGTTAGCATCGATGATTATTGGAATATTTAAAATTTAGGAAAATATAGAACGATATTAATAAATAGTTACAAATTATATTAATTAATGTACATAAATCAATTAAATTATACTTTAAATCTTCTGGTTGAAAATCAAATATTCCTTGTGAGAGTCACTTAAATTTAATTTTAATTAATTAAATTATTAAGATTTTGAGTGATTAAATGGACTTTTTTTTGAACAATAATTATTCCAACATGAAAACTAAATTCTTTGACATGAAATAATTACTTCAACTGGAAAAATAAATATGACAACACAAAATAAATATGACATGAAAAATAATATGACAATATGAAAAATAAATACGTCAACATGAAAATAATACTTCATGAAAATAAATACTTCAACATAAAATAATACTTCAACTTGTAAAATAATTACTCCACAATGAAAAATAACAAGTAGAGAATATGAAATCGCAAGTTAGCATCGATTGAATAAAATTTAGGAAAATATAGAACGATATTAATAAATAGTTACAAATTATATTAATTAATGTACATAAATCATATTAAATTATACTTTAAGTCTTCTGGTTGAAAATCAAATATTCCTTGTGAGAGTCACTTAAATTTAATTTTAATTAATTAAATTATTAAGATTTTGAGTGATTAAATGGACTTTTCTTTGAACAATAATTATTCCAACATGAAAACTAAATTCTTTGACATGAAAATAAACTTCAACTGGAAAAAAATAATATGACAACAAAAAAAATATAAAATAAATATGAAATATGAAAAATAAATACGTCAACATGAAAATGATTACTTCAACATGAAAAAATAAATACTTCAACATAAAAATAAATACTTCAACTTGTAAAAAATTACTCCACAATGAAAAATAACAAGTAGAGAATATGAAATCGCAAAGTTAGCATCGATGATTTATTGGAATATTTTAAAATTTAGGAAAATATAGAACGATATTAATAAATAGTTACAAATTATATTAATTAATGTACATAAATCATATTAAATTATACTTTAAGTCTTCTGGTTGAAAATCAAATATTCCTTGTGAGAGTCACTTAAATTTAATTTTAATTAATTAAATTATTAAGATTTTGAGTGATTAAATGGACTTTTCTTTGAACAATAATTATTCCAACATGAAAACTAAATTCTTTGACATGAAAATAATTACTTCAACTAAATAAATATAAATAAATGACAACATGAAAAATAATATGACAATGAAAAATAAATACGTCAACATGAAAATGATTACTTCAACATGAAAAAATAAATACTTCAACATAAAATAAATACTTCAACTTGTAAAATAATTACTCCACAATGAAAAATAACAAGTAGAGAATATGAAATCGCAAAGTTAGCATCGATGAAAAAAATTTAGGAAAATATAGAACGATATTAATAAATAGTTACAAATTATATTAATTAATGTACATAAATCATATTAAATTATACTTTAAGTCTTCTGGGTGAAAATCAAATATTCCTTGTGAGAGTCACTTAAATTTAATTTTAATTAATTAAATTATTAAGATTTTGAGTGATTAAATGGACTTTTCTTTGAACAATAATTATTCCAACATGAAAACTAAATTCTTTAACATGAAATAATTACTTCAACTGGAAAAAATAAATATATAAATATGACAACATGAAAAATAAATATGACAATAT
>JACMZG010000973.1:47972-61234 GCA_018340805.1 Microvelia longipes
TTTATATTGAATTAAAAATGTAACCGGAATTTACTTACTTACGTTTTAATTTGGTAATTATTTGTTTATTAAATTATATATCATATATTTGTAAATCATATTTTCCAGTTTTGAGTACAGTAAGGTAAATTTCAAACGCAATACTCATTTTGAAAATTAGTAGAAATTTGTAAGTATTTTAGAATTACTGATAACATTAATTAAAAATAACTGATTACATATTCCATATATATTTATAATATTTACAACCAATCATATTTGTTAATAATAATCTTTTAAACAAATTTCGTCTCAATTGAATTGTAAAATCATAATCAAATCACCTAATTTTTCAAACGCAAATATACTATGTCAAACCATTGTAAAAACAATTGTGGATTTTTTGGAACTGATAAGTTTCTAGGTTACTGTTCAAGCTGTTATAAATTATTAGCAGTACATGAACAAAAATGTGAAATTATACTTTTCAACAACTAAAATAGATCAAAGTGAAATACCTAAACCAATGCAATCTGTTCGATGTTTAACATGTAGAAAGAAAGTCGGAATTTATGGGTTTTCTTGCAAGTGTGACGGTTTTATTGTACTGTTCATAGATATCCTGAATCACATCAATGCACATATGATTATAAAGCAGAGGGTCGAGTAAAAATCACTAGACAAAATCCAAAATTCTTGGAAAGAAAATTGATTACATTTAATCACATCAATTTTAAAATTTATTCTAATATTCATTTTAAAATTCAAATATATGTAATTAATCAATCATAAAAATGCTTCAAAAATTTAACTTTAAATTTAAAATAACTTGATTATTATTTTCATTTCACAATGATTTCAATTATTTTTCTATTGAATCTAAATTAATTTTAATCCGTAATTTTTAATTGAAAGTTTTAGAAATTTACGGAAAACTAAAGATTTTTTCCACAAAAATTGTATAAATAGATTAAAAATAAAATGAAATTTATTTCAATTGAAAAGAATAATTAAAAATAAATTCTAATTCTTTTAAAAGAGTAAGTGAATTAACATTTTGATTTTAAATACAATGCTTAATGACTATAATTTATATTTCACATAGATATTGTTTGGAGTTTACATTGAATTTATTAATTAATATAATTATGAAAATATTTTTATTATAATAACTATTATTATAAATCACATTCCCATATACAGTAATATCTAATAAATTTCATTTCTCTTTTTTATGATTATTATAAAATAATGTTCTTTTGATTCATTATAATAAATAGCTTATTAATTGTTATTATTATTTTTATTATTATAATCATTATTAAATATTAATAATAATTATAAATTATTTTATTATCTTTACTATTAAATTTAGTTCTTTAATTTATGTAATCCTTTCGTTGAAGATAATATCTCATTTTCAATAATTAATAAAATATTTATTTTATATGATATTAATTAACATTTATTCATTACATAAATTTAATTTTTTCATCTCTCAAATCCAAAATTAACGATAATCGTGATATCATTTAACTTTTTTAAATTTTCAAATTATTCTAAGTAAATTTTATTATTTTAACTTGATTTCTATAGATAATGTTCTATTTTATTCAAAAATAAATATTCTTCAAATTAATCAATTAATTTTCTACGAAACCTTCAAATAAAGCTTTCTCTAATTTCAAAATTTAATTTATATTGATTAAAAATGTACCGGATTTACTTACTTACGTTTTAATGTTGTAATTATTTATTTATTAAATTATATACATATATTGTAAAAATCATATTTTCCAGTTTGAGTACAGTAAGGTAAATTTCAAACGCAATACTTCATTTGAAATTAGTAGAAATTTGTAAGTATTTTAGAATTATTGATAACATTAATTAAAAATAACTGATTACATATTCCATATATATTTATAATATTTACAACCAATCATATTTGTTAATAATAATCTTTTAACAAATTTCGTCTCAATTGAATTGTAAAATCATAATCAAATCACCTAATTTTTCAAACGCAAATAATACTATGTCAAACCATTGTAAAAACAATTGTGGATTTTTTGGAACTGATAAGTTTCTAGGTTACTGTTCAAGCTGTTATAAATTATTAGCAGTACATGAACAAAAATGTGAAATTATACTTTCAACAACTAAAATAGATCAAAGTGAAATACCTAAACCAATGCAATCTGTTCGATGTTTAACATGTAGAAAGAAAGTCGGAATTTATGGGTTTTCTTGCAAGTGTGACGGTTATTATTGTACTGTTCATAGATATCCTGAATCACATCAATGCACATATGATTATAAAGCAGAGGGTCGAGTAAAAATCACTAGACAAAATCCAAAAATTCTTGGAAAGAAAATTGATTACATTTAATCACATCAATTTTAAATTTATTCTAATATTCATTTTTTAAAATTCAAATATATGTAATTAATCAATCATAAAAATGCTTCAAAAATTTAACTTTAAATTTAAAATAACTTGATTATTATTTTCATTTCACAATGATTTCAATTATTTTTCTATTGAATCTAAATTAATTTTAATCCGTAATTTTTAATTGAAAGTTTTAGAAATTTACGGAAACTAAAGATTTTTTCCACAAAAATTGTATAAATAGATTAAAAATAAAATGAAATTCATTTCAATTGAAAAGAATAATTAAAAATAAATTCTAATTTTTTAAAAGAGTAAGTGAATTAACATTTTGATTTTAAATACAATGCTTAATGACTAAATTTATATTTCACATAGATATTGTTTGGAGTTTACATTGAATTTATTAATTAATATAATTATGAAAATATTTTTTATTATAATAACTATTATTATAAATCACATTCCCATATACAGTAATATCTAATAAATTTCATTTCTCTTTTTTATGATTATTATAAAAATAATGTTCTTTTGATTCATTATAATAAATAGCTTATTAATTGTTATTATTATTTTTATTATTATAATCATTATTAAATATTAATAATAATTATAAATTATTTTATTATCTTTACTATTAAATTTAGTTTCTTTAATTTATGTAATCCCTTTCGTTGAAGATAATATCTCATTTTCAATAATTAATAAAATATTTATTTTATATGATATTAATTAACATTTATTTCATTACATAAATTTAATTTTTTCATCTCTCAAATCCAAAATTAACGATAATCGTGATATCATTTAACTTTTTTATAATTTTCAAATTATTCTAAGTAAATTTTATTATTTTAACTTGATTTCTATAGATAATGTTCTATTTTATTCAAAAATAAATATTCTTCAAATTAATCAATTAATTTTCTACGAAACCTTCAAATAAGCTTTCTCTAATTTCAAAATTTAATTTATATTGATTAAAAATGTACCGGATTTACTTACTTACGTTTTAATGTTGTAATTATTTGTTTATTAAATTATATACATATATTGTAAAAATCATATTTTCCAGTTTGAGTACAGTAAGGTAAATTTCAAACGCAATACTTCATTTGAAATTAGTAGAAATTTGTAAGTATTTTAGAATTATGATAACATTAATTAAAAATAACTGATTACATATTCCATATATATTTATAATATTTACAACCAATCATATTTGTTAATAATAATCTTTTAACAAATTTCGTCTCAATTGAATTGTAAAATCATAATCAAATCACCTAATTTTTCAAACGCAAATAATACTATGTCAAACCATTGTAAAAACAATTGTGGATTTTTTGGAACTGATAAGTTTCTAGGTTACTGTTCAAGCTGTTATAAATTATTAGCAGTACATGAACAAAAATGTGAAATTATACTTTCAACAACTAAAATAGATCAAAGTGAAATACCTAAACCAATGCAATCTGTTCGATGTTTAACATGTAGAAAGAAAGTCGGAATTTATGGGTTTTCTTGCAAGTGTGACGGTTATTATTGTACTGTTCATAGATATCCTGAATCACATCAATGCACATATGATTATAAAGCAGAGGGTCGAGTAAAAATCACTAGACAAAATCCAAAAATTCTTGGAAAGAAAATTGATTACATTTAATCACATCAATTTTAAAATTTATTCTAATATTCATTTTAAAATTCAAATATATGTAATTAATCAATCATAAAAATGCTTCAAAAATTTAACTTTAAATTTAAAATAACTTGATTATTATTTTCATTTCACAATGATTTCAATTATTTTTCTATTGAATCTAAATTAATTTTAATCCGTAATTTTTAATTGAAAGTTTTAGAAATTTACGGAAAAACTAAAGATTTTTTCCACAAAAATTGTATAAATAGATTAAAAATAAAATGAAATTTATTTCAATTGAAAAGAATAATTAAAAATAAATTCTAATTCTTTTAAAAGAGTAAGTGAATTAACATTTTGATTTTAAATACAATGCTTAATGACTATAATTTATATTTCACATAGATATTGTTTGGAGTTTACATTGAATTTATTAATTAATATAATTATGAAAATATTTTTATTATAATAACTATTATTATAAATCACATTCCCATATACAGTAATATCTAATAAATTTCATTTCTCTTTTTATGATTATTATAAAAAATAATGTTCTTTTGATTCATTATAATAAATAGCTTATTAATTGTTATTATTATTTTTATTATTATAATCATTATTAAATATTTAATAATAATTATAAATTATTTTATTATCTTTACTATTAAATTTAGTTCTTTAATTTATGTAATCCCTTTCGTTGAAGATAATATCTCATTTTCAATAATTAATAAAATTTATTTTATATGATATTAATTAACATTTATTTCATTACAAAATTTAATTTTTTCATCTCTCAAATCCAAAATTAACGATAATCGTGATATCATTTAACTTTTTTATAATTTTCAAATTATTCTAAGTAAATTTTATTATTTTAACTTGATTTCTATAGATAATGTTCTATTTTATTCAAAAATAAATATTCTTCAAATTAATCAATTAATTTTCTACGAAACCTTCAAATAAAGCTTTCTCTAATTTCAAAATTTAATTTATATTGATTAAAAATGTACCGGATTTACTTACTTACGTTTTAATGTTGTAATTATTTTGTTTATTAAATTATATACATATATTGTAAAAATCATATTTTCCAGTTTGAGTACAGTAAGGTAAATTTCAAACGCAATACTTCATTTGAAATTAGTAGAAATTTGTAAGTATTTTAGAATTATGATAACATTAATTAAAAATAATGATTACATATTCCATATATATTTATAATATTTACAACCAATCATATTTGTTAATAATAATCTTTTAACAAATTTCGTCTCAATTGAATTGTAAAATCATAATCAAATCACCTAATTTTTCAAACGCAAATAATACTATGTCAAACCATTGTAAAAACAATTGTGGATTTTTTGGAACTGATAAGTTTCTAGGTTACTGTTCAAGCTGTTATAAATTATTAGCAGTACATGAACAAAAATGTGAAATTATACTTTCAACAACTAAAATAGATCAAAGTGAAATACCTAAACCAATGCAATCTGTTCGATGTTTAACATGTAGAAAGAAAGTCGGAATTTATGGGTTTTCTTGCAAGTGTGACGGTTATTATTGTACTGTTCATAGATATCCTGAATCACATCAATGCACATATGATTATAAAGCAGAGGGTCGAGTAAAAATCACTAGACAAAATCCAAAAATTCTTGGAAAAAAATTGATTACATTTAATCACATCAATTTAAAATTTATTCTAATATTCATTTTAAAATTCAAATATATGTAATTAATCAATCATAAAAATGCTTCAAAAATTTAACTTTAAATTTAAAATAACTTGATTATTATTTTCATTTCACAATGATTTCAATTATTTTTCTATTGAATCTAAATTAATTTTAATCCGTAATTTTTAATTGAAAGTTTTAGAAATTTACGGAAAACTAAAGATTTTTTCCAAAAAATTGTATAAATAGATTAAAAATAAAATGAAATTTATTTCAATTGAAAAGAATAATTAAAAATAAATTCTAATTCTTTTAAAAGAGTAAGTGAATTAACATTTTGATTTTAAATACAATGCTTAATGACTATAATTTATATTTCACATAGATATTGTTTGGAGTTTACATTGAATTTATTAATTAATATAATTATGAAAATATTTTTTATTATAATAACTATTATTATAATCACATTCCCATATACAGTATATCTAATAAATTTCATTTCTCTTTTTTATGATTATTATAAAAATAATGTTCTTTTGATTCATTATAATAAATAGCTTATTAATTGTTATTATTATTTTTATTATTATAATCATTATTAAATATTAATAATAATTATAAATTATTTTATTATCTTTACTATTAAATTAGTTTCTTTAATTTATGTAATCCCTTTCGTTGAAGATAATATCTCATTTTCAATAATTAATAAAATATTTATTTTATATGATATTAATTAACATTTATTATTACATAAATTTAATTTTTTCATCTCTCAAATCCAAAATTAACGATAATCGTGATATCATTTAACTTTTTTATAATTTTCAAATTATTCTAAGTAAATTTTATTATTTTAACTTGATTTCTATAGATAATGTTCTATTTTATTCAAAAATAAATATTCTTCAAATTAATCAATTAATTTTCTACGAAACCTTCAAATAAAGCTTTCTCTAATTTCAAAATTTAATTTATATTGATTAAAATGTACCGGATTTACTTACTTACGTTTTAATGTTGTAATTATTTGTTTATTAAATTATATACATATTTGTAAAAATCATATTTTCCAGTTTGAGTACAGTAAGGTAAATTTTCAAACGCAATACTTCATTTGAAATTAGTAGAAATTTGTAAGTATTTTAGAATTACTGATAACATTAATTAAAAATAATTGATTACATATTCCATATATATTTAAATATTTACAACCAATCATATTATTTGTTAATAATAATCTTTTAACAAATTTCGTCTCAATTGAATTGTAAAATCATAATCAAATCACCTAATTTTTCAAACGCAAATAATACTATGTCAAACCATTGTAAAAACAATTGTGGATTTTTTGGAACTGATAAGTTTCTAGGTTACTGTTCAAGCTGTTATAAATTATTAGCAGTACATGAACAAAAATGTGAAATTATACTTTCAACAACTAAAATAGATCAAAGTGAAATACCTAAACCAATGCAATCTGTTCGATGTTTAACATGTAGAAAGAAAGTCGGAATTTATGGGTTTTCTTGCAAGTGTGACGGTTATTATTGTACTGTTCATAGATATCCTGAATCACATCAATGCACATATGATTATAAAGCAGAGGGTCGAGTAAAAATCACTAGACAAAATCCAAAAATTCTTGGAAAGAAAATTGATTACATTTAATCACATCAATTTTAAAATTTATTCTAATATTCATTTTAAAATTCAAATATATGTAATTAATCAATCATAAAAATGCTTCAAAAATTTAACTTTAAATTTAAATAACTTGATTATTATTTTCATTTCACAATGATTTCAATTATTTTCTATTGAATCTAAATTAATTTTAATCCGTAATTTTTAATTGAAAGTTTTAGAAATTTACGGAAAAACTAAAGATTTTTTCCACAAAAATTGTATAAATAGATTAAAAATAAAATGAAATTATTTCAATTGAAAAGAATAATTAAAAATAAATTCTAATTCTTTTAAAAGAGTAAGTGAATTAACATTTTGATTTTAAATACAATGCTTAATGACTAAATTTATATTTCACATAGATATTGTTTGGAGTTTACATTGAATTTATTAATTAATATAATTATGAAAATATTTTATTATAATAACTATTATTATAAATCACATTCCCATATACAGTAATATCTAATAAATTTCATTTCTCTTTTTTTATGATTATTATAAAAATAATGTTCTTTTGATTCATTATAATAAATAGCTTATTAATTGTTATTATTATTTTTATTATTATAATCATTATTAAATATTTATAATAATTATAAATTATTTTATTATCTTTACTATTAAATTTAGTTTCTTTAATTTATGTAATCCCTTTCGTTGAAGATAATATCTCATTTTCAATAATTAATAAAATTTTATTTTATATGATATTAATTAACATTTATTTCATTACATAAATTTAATTTTTTCATCTCTCAAATCCAAAATTAACGATAATCGTGATATCATTTAACTTTTTTATAATTTTCAAATTATTCTAAGTAAATTTTATTATTTTAACTTGATTTCTATAGATAATGTTCTATTTTATTCAAAAATAAATATTCTTCAAATTAATCAATTAATTTTCTACGAAACCTTCAAATAAAGCTTTCTCTAATTTCAAAATTTAATTTATATTGATTAAAAATGTACCGGATTTACTTACTTACGTTTTAATGTTGTAATTATTTATTTATTAAATTATATACATATATTGTAAAAATCATATTTTCCAGTTTGAGTACAGTAAGGTAAATTTCAAACGCAATACTTCATTTGAAATTAGTAGAAATTTGTAAGTATTTTAGAATTATTGATAACATTAATTAAAAATAATTGATTACATATTCCATATATATTTATAATATTTACAACCAATCATATTTGTTAATAATAATCTTTTAACAAATTTCGTCTCAATTGAATTGTAAAATCATAATCAAATCACCTAATTTTTCAAACGCAAATAATACTATGTCAAACCATTGTAAAAACAATTGTGGATTTTTTGGAACTGATAAGTTTCAAGGTTACTGTTCAAGCTGTTATAAATTATTAGCAGTACATGAACAAAAATGTGAAATTATACTTTCAACAACTAAAATAGATCAAAGTGAAATACCTAAACCAATGCAATCTGTTCGATGTTTAACATGTAGAAAGAAAGTCGGAATTTATGGGTTTTCTTGCAAGTGTGACGGTTATTATTGTACTGTTCATAGATATCCTGAATCACATCAATGCACATATGATTATAAAGCAGAGGGTCGAGTAAAAATCACTAGACAAAATCCAAAAATTCTTGGAAAGAAAATTGATTACATTTAATCACATCAATTTTAAAATTTATTCTAATTTCATTTTAAATTCAAATATATGTAATTAATCAATCATAAAAATGCTTCAAAATTTAACTTTAAATTTAAAATAACTTGATTATTATTTTCATTTCACAATGATTTCAATTATTTTTCTATTGAATCTAAATTAATTTTAATCCGTAATTTTTAATTGAAAGTTTTAGAAATTTACGGAAAACTAAAGATTTTTTCCACAAAAATTGTATAAATAGATTAAAAATAAAATGAAATTTATTTCAATTGAAAAGAATAATTAAAAATAAATTCTAATTCTTTTAAAAGAGTAAGTGAATTAACATTTTGATTTTAAATACAATGCTTAATGACTATAATTTATATTTCACATAGATATTGTTTGGAGTTTACATTGAATTTATTAATTAATATAATTATGAAAATATTTTTATTATAATAACTATTATTATAAATCACATTCCCATATACAGTAATATCTAATAAATTTCATTTCTCTTTTTTATGATTATTATAAAAATAATGTTCTTTTGATTCATTATAATAAATAGCTTATTAATTGTTATTAATTATTTTTATTATTATAATCATTATTAAATATTTATAATAATTATAAATTATTTTATTATCTTTACTATTAAATTTAGTTCTTTAATTTATGTAATCCCTTTCGTTGAAGATAATATCTCATTTTCAATAATTAATAAAATATTTATTTTATATGATATTAATTAACATTTATTTCATTACATAAATTTAATTTTTTCATCTCTCAAATCCAAAATTAACGATAATCGTGATATCATTTAACTTTTTTTATAATTTTCAAATTATTCTAAGTAATTTTATTATTTTAACTTGATTTCTATAGATAATGTTCTATTTTATTCAAAAATAAATATTCTTCAAATTAATCAATTAATTTTTACGAAACCTTCAAATAAAGCTTTCTCTAATTTCAAAATTTAATTTATATTGATTAAAAATGTACCGGATTTACTTACTTACGTTTTAATGTTGTAATTATTTATTTATTAAATTATATACATATATTGTAAAAATCATATTTTCCAGTTTGAGTACAGTAAGGTAAATTTCAAACGCAATACTTCATTTGAAATTAGTAGAAATTTGTAAGTATTTTAGAATTATTGATAACATTAATTAAAAATAATTGATTACATATTCCATATATATTTATAATATTTACACCAATCATATTTGTTAATAATAATCTTTTAACAAATTTCGTCTCAATTGAATTGTAAAATCATAACCAAATCACCTAATTTTTCAAACGCAAATAATACTATGTCAAACCATTGTAAAAACAATTGTGGATTTTTTGGAACTGATAAGTTTCAAGGTTACTGTTCAAGCTGTTATAAATTATTAGCAGTACATGAACAAAAATGTGAAATTATACTTTCAACAACTAAAATAGATCAAAGTGAAATACCTAAACCAATGCAATCTGTTCGATGTTTAACATGTAGAAAGAAAGTCGGAATTTATGGGTTTTCTTGCAAGTGTGACGGTTATTATTGTACTGTTCATAGATATCCTGAATCACATCAATGCACATATGATTATAAAGCAGAGGGTCGAGTAAAAATCACTAGACAAAATCCAAAAATTCTTGGAAAGAAAATTGATTACATTTAATCACATCAATTTTAAAATTTATTCTAATATTCATTTTAAAATTCAAATATATGTAATTAATCAATCATAAAAATGCTTCAAAAATTTAACTTTAAATTTAAAATAACTTGATTATTATTTTCATTTCACAATGATTTCAATTATTTTTCTATTGAATCTAAATTAATTTTAATCCGTAATTTTTAATTGAAAGTTTTAGAAATTTACGGAAAACTAAAGATTTTTTCCACAAAAAATTGTATAAATAGATTAAAAATAAAATGAAATTTATTTCAATTGAAAAGAATAATTAAAAATAAATTCTAATTCTTTTAAAAGAGTAAGTGAATTAACATTTTGATTTTAAATACAATGCTTAATGACTATAATTTATATTTCACATAGATATTGTTTGGAGTTTACATTGAATTTATTAATTAATATAATTATGAAATATTTTTATTATAATAACTATTATTATAAATCACATTCCCATATACAGTAATATCTAATAAATTTCATTTCTCTTTTTTATGATTATTATAAAAATAATGTTCTTTTGATTCATTATAATAAATAGCTTATTAATTGTTATTATTATTTTTATTATTATAATCATTATTAAATATTATAATAATTATAAATTATTTTATTATCTTTACTATTAAATTTAGTTTTTTTTAATTTGTAATCCCTTTCGTTGAAGATAATATCTCATTTTCAATAATTAATAAAATATTTATTTTATATGATATTAATTAACATTTATTTCATTACATAAATTTAATTTTTCATCTCTCAAATCCAAAATTAACGATAATCGTGATATCATTTAACTTTTTTATAATTTTCAAATTATTCTAAGTAAATTTTATTATTTTAACTTGATTTCTATAGATAATGTTCTATTTTATTCAAAAATAAATATTCTTCAAATTAATCAATTAATTTTCTACGAAACCTTCAAATAAGCTTTCTCTAATTTCAAAATTTAATTTATATTGATTAAAAATGTACCGGATTTACTTACTTACGTTTTAATGTTGTAATTATTTATTTATTAAATTATATACATATATTGTAAAAATCATATTTTCCAGTTTGAGTACAGTAAGGTAAATTTCAAACGCAATACTTCATTTGAAATTAGTAGAAATTTGTAAGTATTTTAGAATTATTGATAACATTAATTAAAAAATTGATTACATATTCCATATATATTTATAATATTTACAACCAATCATATTTGTTAATAATAATCTTTTAACAAATTTCGTCTCAATTGAATTGTAAAATCATACCAAATCACCTAATTTTTCAAACGCAAATAATACTATGTCAAACCATTGTAAAAACAATTGTGGATTTTTGGAACTGATAAGTTTCAAGGTTACTGTTCAAGCTGTTATAAATTATTAGCAGTACATGAACAAAAATGTGAAATTATACTTTCAACAACTAAAATAGATCAAAGTGAAATACCTAACCAATGCAATCTGTTCGATGTTTAACATGTAGAAAGAAAGTCGGAATTTATGGGTTTTCTTGCAAGTGTGACGGTTATTATTGTACTGTTCATAGATATCCTGAATCACATCAATGCACATATGATTATAAAGCAGAGGGTCGAGTAAAAATCACTAGACAAATCCAAAAATTCTTGGAAAGAAAATTGATTACATTTAATCACATCAATTTTAAAATTTATTTAATATTATCATTTTAAAATTCAAATATATGTAATTAATCAATCATAAAAATGCTTCAAAAATTTAACTTTAAATTTAAAATAACTTGATTATTATTTTCATTTCACAATGATTTCAATTATTTTTCTATTGAATCTAAATTAATTTTAATCCGTAATTTTTAATTGAAAGTTTTAGAAATTTACGGAAAACTAAAGATTTTTTTTCCATAAAAATTGTATAAATAGATTAAAAATAAAATGAAATTCATTTCAATTGAAAAAATAATTAAAAATAAATTCTAATTATTTTAAAAGAGTAAGTGAATTAACATTTTGATTTAAATACAATGCTTAATGACTATAATTTATATTTCACATAGATTGTTTGGAGTTTACATTGAATTTATTAATTAATATAATTATGAAAAATATTTTTATTATAATACTATTATTATAAATCAATTCCCCATATACAGTAATATCTAATAAATTTCATTTCTCTTTTTTATGATTATTATAAAAATAATGTTCTTTTGATTCATTATAATAAATAGCTTATTAATTGTTATTATTATTTTATTATTATAATCATTATTAAATATTTTAATAATTATAAATTATTTTATTATCTTTACTATTAAATTTAGTTTCTTTAATTTATGTAATCCTTTCGTTGAAGATAATATCTCATTTTCAATAATTATAAATTTTATTTTATATGATATTAATTAACATTTATTTTCATTACATAAATTTTAATTTTTTCATCTCTCAATCCCAAAATTAACGATAATCGTGATATCATTTAACTTTTTTATAATTTTCAAATTATTCTAAGTAAATTTTATTATTTTAACTTGATTTCTAT
>JACMZG010000974.1:0-13259 GCA_018340805.1 Microvelia longipes
AATTTTGATGAATTTTTTGAAAACTACATTCAAGCCTCGATAGCGCAGTAGGTAGCGCGTCAGTCTCATAATCTGAAGGTCGTGAGTTCGATCCTCACTCGGGCATATTTTTTTGCTTTCACATTTTTTTTGATTTTTCACATCAATCAATCGTAATTTGAAAATCGATTATTATCATGATATTGAATTTTGATGAAATGCATTTGAAATGACAAGATATTTTAAAGAATGAGTTTTTTCAATTTTTTGAAATATTTTTCAAATGAAATAATAAATATTTATCAAATGCTAAATGATGAAAAGCAAATCATCATTTTACCATAACATTGATGTTATGGTAAAATAAGAAAATGAAAATGTATTTTGATGAATTTTTGAAACTACATTCAAGCCTCGATAGCGCAGTAGGTAGCGCGTCAGTCTCATATCTGAAGGTCGTGAGTTCGATCCTCACTCGGGGCATATTTTTTTTGCTTTCACATTTTTTTGATTTTTCACATCAATCAATCGTAATTTGAAAATCGATTATTATCATGATATTGAATTTTGATGAAATGCATTTGAAATGACAAGATATTTTAAAGAATGAGTTTTTTCAATTTTTTTGAAATATTTTTCAAATGAAATAAATAAATATTTATCAAATGCTAAATGATGAAAAGCAAATCATCATTTTACCATAACATTGATGTTATGGTAAAATAAGAAAATGAAAATGTATTTTGATGAATTTTTGAAACTACATTCAAGCCTCGATAGCGCAGTAGGTAGCGCGTCAGTCTCATAATCTGAAGGTCGTGAGTTCGATCCTCACTCGGGGCATATTTTTTTTGCTTTCACATTTTTTTTGATTTTTCACATCAATCAATCGTAATTTGAAAATCGATTATTATCATGATATTGAATTTTGATGAAATGCATTTGAAATGACAAGATATTTTAAAGAATGAGTTTTTTCAATTTTTTTGAAATATTTTTCAAATGAAATAAATAAATATTATCAAATGCTAAATGATGAAAAGCAAATCATCATTTTACCATAACATTGATGTTATGGTAAAATAAGAAAATGAAAATGTATTTTGATGAATTTTTGAAACTACATTCAAGCCTCGATAGCGCAGTAGGTAGCGCGTCAGTCTCATAATCTGAAGGTCGTGAGTTCGATCCTCACTCGGGGCATATTTTTTTGCTTTCACATTTTTTTTGATTTTTCACATCAATCAATCGTAATTTGAAAATCGATTATTATCATGATATTGAATTTTGATGAAATGCATTTGAAATGACAAGATATTTTAAAGAATGAGTTTTTTCAATTTTTTTGAAATATTTTTCAAATGAAATAAATAAATATTTATCAAATGCTAAATGATGAAAAGCAAATCATCATTTTACCATAACATTGATGTTATGGTAAAATAAGAAAATGAAAATGTATTTTGATGAATTTTTGAAACTACATTCAAGCCTCGATAGCGCAGTAGGTAGCGCGTCAGTCTCATAATCTGAAGGTCGTGAGTTCGATCCTCACTCGGGCATATTTTTTTTGCTTTCACATTTTTTTTGATTTTTCACATCAATCAATCGTAATTTGAAAATCGATTATTATCATGATATTGAATTTTGATGAAATGCATTTGAAATGACAAGATATTTTAAAGAATGAGTTTTTTCAATTTTTTTGAAATATTTTTCAAATGAAATAAATAAATATTTATCAAATGCTAAATGATGAAAAGCAAATCATTTTACCATAACATTGATGTTATGGTAAAATAAGAAAATGAAAATGTATTTTGATGAATTTTTGAAACTACATTCAAGCCTCGATAGCGCAGTAGGTAGCGCGTCAGTCTCATAATCTGAAGGTCGTGAGTTCGATCCTCACTCGGGGCATATTTTTTTTGCTTTCACATTTTTTTTGATTTTTCACATCAATCAATCGTAATTTGAAAATCGATTATTATCATGATATTGAATTTTGATGAAATGCATTTGAAATGACAAGATATTTTAAAGAATGAGTTTTTTCAATTTTTTTGAAATATTTTTCAAATGAAATAAATAAATATTTATCAAATGCTAAATGATGAAAAGCAAATCATCATTTTACCATAACATTGATGTTATGGTAAAATAAGAAAATGAAAATGTATTTTGATGAATTTTTGAAACTACATTCAAGCCTCGATAGCGCAGTAGGTAGCGCGTCAGTCTCATAATCTGAAGGTCGTGAGTTCGATCCTCACTCGGGGCATATTTTTTTTGCTTTCACATTTTTTTTGATTTTCACATCAATCAATCGTAATTTGAAAATCGATTATTATCATGATATTGAATTTTGATGAAATGCATTTGAAATGACAAGATATTTTAAAGAATGAGTTTTTTTCAATTTTTTTGAAATATTTTTCAAATGAAATAAATAAATATTTATCAAATGCTAAATGATGAAAAGCAAATCATCATTTTACCATAACATTGATGTTATGGTAAAATAAGAAAATGAAAATGTATTTTGATGAATTTTTGAAACTACATTCAAGCCTCGATAGCGCAGTAGGTAGCGCGTCAGTCTCATAATCTGAAGGTCGTGAGTTCGATCCTCACTCGGGGCATATTTTTTTGCTTTCACATTTTTTTTGATTTTTCACATCAATCAATCGTAATTTGAAAATCGATTATTATCATGATATTGAATTTTGATGAAATGCATTTGAAATGACAATATTTTAAAGAATGAGTTTTTTCAATTTTTTGAAATATTTTTCAAATGAAATAAATAAATATTTATCAAATGCTAAATGATGAAAAGCAAATCATCATTTTACCATAACATTGATGTTATGGTAAAATAAGAAAATGAAAATGTATTTTGATGAATTTTTGAAACTACATTCAAGCCTCGATAGCGCAGTAGGTAGCGCGTCAGTCTCATAATCTGAAGGTCGTGAGTTCGATCCTCACTCGGGCATATTTTTTTTGCTTTCACATTTTTTTTGATTTTTCACATCAATCAATCGTAATTTGAAAATCGATTATTATCATGATATTGAATTTTGATGAAATGCATTTGAAATGACAAGATATTTTAAAGAATGAGTTTTTTCAATTTTTTTGAAATATTTTTCAAATGAAATAAATAAATATTTATCAAATGCTAAATGATGAAAAGCAAATCATCATTTTACCATAACATTGATGTTATGGTAAAATAAGAAAATGAAAATGTATTTTGATGAATTTTTGAAACTACATTCAAGCCTCGATAGCGCAGTAGGTAGCGCGTCAGTCTCATAATCTGAAGGTCGTGAGTTCGATCCTCACTCGGGGCATATTTTTTTTGCTTTCACATTTTTTTTGATTTTTCACATCAATCAATCGTAATTTGAAAATCGATTATTATCATGATATTGAATTTTGATGAAATGCATTTGAAATGACAAGATATTTTAAAGAATGAGTTTTTTCAATTTTTTGAAATATTTTTCAAATGAAATAAATAAATATTTATCAAATGCTAAATGATGAAAAGCAAATCATCATTTTACCATAACATTGATGTTATGGTAAAATAAGAAAATGAAAATGTATTTTGATGAATTTTTGAAACTACATTCAAGCCTCGATAGCGCAGTAGGTAGCGCGTCAGTCTCATAATCTGAAGGTCGTGAGTTCGATCCTCACTCGGGGCATATTTTTTTTGCTTTCACATTTTTTTTGATTTTTCACATCAATCAATCGTAATTTGAAAATCGATTATTATCATGATATTGAATTTTGATGAAATGCATTTGAAATGACAAGATATTTTAAAGAATGAGTTTTTTTCAATTTTTTTGAAATATTTTCAAATGAAATAAATAAATATTTATCAAATGCTAAATGATGAAAAGCAAATCATCATTTTACCATAACATTGATGTTATGGTAAAATAAGAAAATGAAAATGTATTTTGATGAATTTTTGAAACTACATTCAAGCCTCGATAGCGCAGTAGGTAGCGCGTCAGTCTCATAATCTGAAGGTCGTGAGTTCGATCCTCACTCGGGGCATATTTTTTTTTTTTCACATTTTTTTTGATTTTTCACATCAATCAATCGTAATTTGAAAATCGATTATTATCATGATATTGAATTTTGATGAAATGCATTTGAAATGACAAGATATTTTAAAGAATGAGTTTTTTCAATTTTTTTGAAATATTTTTCAAATGAAATAAATAAATATTTATCAAATGCTAAATGATGAAAAGCAAATCATCATTTTACCATAACATTGATGTTATGGTAAAATAAGAAAATGAAAATGTATTTTGATGAATTTTTGAAACTACATTCAAGCCTCGATAGCGCAGTAGGTAGCGCGTCAGTCTCATAATCTGAAGGTCGTGAGTTCGATCCTCACTCGGGGCATATTTTTTTTGCTTTCACATTTTTTTTGATTTTTCACATCAATCAATCGTAATTTGAAAATCGATTATTATCATGATATTGAATTTTGATGAAATGCATTTGAAATGACAAGATATTTTAAAGAATGAGTTTTTTCAATTTTTTTGAAATATTTTTCAAATGAAATAAATAAATATTTATCAAATGCTAAATGATGAAAAGCAAATCATCATTTTACCATAACATTGATGTTATGGTAAAATAAGAAAATGAAAATGTATTTTGATGAATTTTTGAAACTACATTCAAGCCTCGATAGCGCAGTAGGTAGCGCGTCAGTCTCATAATCTGAAGGTCGTGAGTTCGATCCTCACTCGGGGCATATTTTTTTTGCTTTCACATTTTTTTTGATTTTTCACATCAATCAATCGTAATTTGAAAATCGATTATTATCATGATATTGAATTTTGATGAAATGCATTTGAAATGACAAGATATTTTAAAGAATGAGTTTTTTCAATTTTTTTGAAATATTTTTCAAATGAAATAAATAAATATTTATCAAATGCTAAATGATGAAAAGCAAATCATCATTTTACCATAACATTGATGTTATGGTAAAATAAGAAAATGAAAATGTATTTTGATGAATTTTTGAAACTACATTCAAGCCTCGATAGCGCAGTAGGTAGCGCGTCAGTCTCATAATCTGAAGGTCGTGAGTTCGATCCTCACTCGGGGCATATTTTTTTTGCTTTCACATTTTTTTTGATTTTTCACATCAATCAATCGTAATTTGAAAATCGATTATTATCATGATATTGAATTTTGATGAAATGCATTTGAAATGACAAGATATTTTAAAGAATGAGTTTTTTCAATTTTTTTGAAATATTTTTCAAATGAAATAAATAAATATTTATCAAATGCTAAATGATGAAAAGCAAATCATCATTTTACCATAACATTGATGTTATGGTAAAATAAGAAAATGAAAATGTATTTTGATGAATTTTTGAAACTACATTCAAGCCTCGATAGCGCAGTAGGTAGCGCGTCAGTCTCATAATCTGAAGGTCGTGAGTTCGATCCTCACTCGGGGCATATTTTTTTTGCTTTCACATTTTTTTTGATTTTTCACATCAATCAATCGTAATTTGAAAATCGATTATTATCATGATATTGAATTTTGATGAAATGCATTTGAAATGACAAGATATTTTAAAGAATGAGTTTTTTCAATTTTTTTGAAATATTTTTCAAATGAAATAAATAAATATTTATCAAATGCTAAATGATGAAAAGCAAATCATCATTTTACCATAACATTGATGTTATGGTAAAATAAGAAAATGAAAATGTATTTTGATGAATTTTTGAAACTACATTCAAGCCTCGATAGCGCAGTAGGTAGCGCGTCAGTCTCATAATCTGAAGGTCGTGAGTTCGATCCTCACTCGGGGCATTTTTTTTTGCTTTCACATTTTTTTTGATTTTTCACATCAATCAATCGTAATTTGAAAATCGATTATTATCATGATATTGAATTTTGATGAAATGCATTTGAAATGACAAGATATTTTAAAGAATGAGTTTTTTCAATTTTTTTGAAATATTTTTCAAATGAAATAAATAAATATTTATCAAATGCTAAATGATGAAAAGCAAATCATCATTTTACCATAACATTGATGTTATGGTAAAATAAGAAAATGAAAATGTATTTTGATGAATTTTTGAAACTACATTCAAGCCTCGATAGCGCAGTAGGTAGCGCGTCAGTCTCATAATCTGAAGGTCGTGAGTTCGATCCTCACTCGGGGCATATTTTTTTTGCTTTCACATTTTTTTTGATTTTTCACATCAATCAATCGTAATTTGAAAATCGATTATTATCATGATATTGAATTTTGATGAAATGCATTTGAAATGACAAGATATTTTAAAGAATGAGTTTTTTCAATTTTTTTGAAATATTTTTCAAATGAAATAAATAAATATTTATCAAATGCTAAATGATGAAAAGCAAATCATCATTTTACCATAACATTGATGTTATGGTAAAATAAGAAAATGAAAATGTATTTTGATGAATTTTTGAAACTACATTCAAGCCTCGATAGCGCAGTAGGTAGCGCGTCAGTCTCATAATCTGAAGGTCGTGAGTTCGATCCTCACTCGGGGCATATTTTTTTTGCTTTCACATTTTTTTTGATTTTTCACATCAATCAATCGTAATTTGAAAATCGATTATTATCATGATATTGAATTTTGATGAAATGCATTTGAAATGACAAGATATTTTAAAGAATGAGTTTTTTCAATTTTTTTGAAATATTTTTCAAATGAAATAATAAATATTTATCAAATGCTAAATGATGAAAAGCAAATCATCATTTTACCATAACATTGATGTTATGGTAAAATAAGAAAATGAAAATGTATTTTGATGAATTTTTGAAACTACATTCAAGCCTCGATAGCGCAGTAGGTAGCGCGTCAGTCTCATAATCTGAAGGTCGTGAGTTCGATCCTCACTCGGGGCATATTTTTTTTGCTTTCACATTTTTTTTGATTTTTCACATCAATCAATCGTAATTTGAAAATCGATTATTATCATGATATTGAATTTTGATGAAATGCATTTGAAATGACAAGATATTTTAAAGAATGAGTTTTTTCAATTTTTTTGAAATATTTTTCAAATGAAATAAATAAATATTTATCAAATGCTAAATGATGAAAAGCAAATCATCATTTTACCATAACATTGATGTTATGGTAAAATAAGAAAATGAAAATGTATTTTGATGAATTTTTGAAACTACATTCAAGCCTCGATAGCGCAGTAGGTAGCGCGTCAGTCTCATAATCTGAAGGTCGTGAGTTCGATCCTCACTCGGGGCATATTTTTTTTGCTTTCACATTTTTTTTGATTTTTCACATCAATCAATCGTAATTTGAAAATCGATTATTATCATGATATTGAATTTTGATGAAATGCATTTGAAATGACAAGATATTTTAAAGAATGAGTTTTTTCAATTTTTTTGAAATATTTTTCAAATGAAATAAATAAATATTTATCAAATGCTAAATGATGAAAAGCAAATCATCATTTTACCATAACATTGATGTTATGGTAAAATAAGAAAATGAAAATGTATTTTGATGAATTTTTGAAACTACATTCAAGCCTCGATAGCGCAGTAGGTAGCGCGTCAGTCTCATAATCTGAAGGTCGTGAGTTCGATCCTCACTCGGGGCATATTTTTTTTGCTTTCACATTTTTTTTGATTTTTCATCAATCAATCGTAATTTGAAAATCGATTATTATCATGATATTGAATTTTGATGAAATGCATTTGAAATGACAAGATATTTTAAAGAATGAGTTTTTTCAATTTTTTTGAAATATTTTTCAAATGAAATAAATAAATATTTATCAAATGCTAAATGATGAAAAGCAAATCATCATTTTACCATAACATTGATGTTATGGTAAAATAAGAAAATGAAAATGTATTTTGATGAATTTTTGAAACTACATTCAAGCCTCGATAGCGCAGTAGGTAGCGCGTCAGTCTCATAATCTGAAGGTCGTGAGTTCGATCCTCACTCGGGGCATATTTTTTTTTGCTTTCACATTTTTTTTGATTTTTCACATCAATCAATCGTAATTTGAAAATCGATTATTATCATGATATTGAATTTTGATGAAATGCATTTGAAATGACAAGATATTTTAAAGAATGAGTTTTTTCAATTTTTTTGAAATATTTTTCAAATGAAATAAATAAATATTTATCAAATGCTAAATGATGAAAAGCAAATCATCATTTTACCATAACATTGATGTTATGGTAAAATAAGAAAATGAAAATGTATTTTGATGAATTTTTGAAACTACATTCAAGCCTCGATAGCGCAGTAGGTAGCGCGTCAGTCTCATAATCTGAAGGTCGTGAGTTCGATCCTCACTCGGGGCATATTTTTTTTGCTTTCACATTTTTTTTGATTTTTCACATCAATCAATCGTAATTTGAAAATCGATTATTATCATGATATTGAATTTTGATGAAATGCATTTGAAATGACAAGATATTTTAAAGAATGAGTTTTTTCAATTTTTTTGAAATTTTTTCAAATGAAATAAATAAATATTTATCAAATGCTAAATGATGAAAAGCAAATCATCATTTTACCATAACATTGATGTTATGGTAAAATAAGAAAATGAAAATGTATTTTGATGAATTTTTGAAACTACATTCAAGCCTCGATAGCGCAGTAGGTAGCGCGTCAGTCTCATAATCTGAAGGTCGTGAGTTCGATCCTCACTCGGGGCATATTTTTTTTGCTTTCACATTTTTTTTGATTTTTCACATCAATCAATCGTAATTTGAAAATCGATTATTATCATGATATTGAATTTTGATGAAATGCATTTGAAATGACAAGATATTTTAAAGAATGAGTTTTTTCAATTTTTTTGAAATATTTTTCAAATGAAATAAATAAATATTTATCAAATGCTAAATGATGAAAAGCAAATCATCATTTTACCATAACATTGATGTTATGGTAAAATAAGAAAATGAAAATGTATTTTGATGAATTTTTGAAACTACATTCAAGCCTCGATAGCGCAGTAGGTAGCGCGTCAGTCTCATAATCTGAAGGTCGTGAGTTCGATCCTCACTCGGGGCATATTTTTTTTGCTTTCACATTTTTTTTGATTTTTCACATCAATCAATCGTAATTTGAAAATCGATTATTATCATGATATTGAATTTTGATGAAATGCATTTGAAATGACAAGATATTTTAAAGAATGAGTTTTTTCAATTTTTTTGAAATATTTTTCAAATGAAATAAATAAATATTTATCAAATGCTAAATGATGAAAAGCAAATCATCATTTTACCATAACATTGATGTTATGGTAAAAAGAAAATGAAAATGTATTTTGATGAATTTTTGAAACTACATTCAAGCCTCGATAGCGCAGTAGGTAGCGCGTCAGTCTCATAATCTGAAGGTCGTGAGTTCGATCCTCACTTATTTTTTTTGATTTTTCACATCAATCAATCGTAATTTGAAAATCGATTATTATCATGATATTGAATTTTGATGAAATGCATTTGAAATGACAAGATATTTTAAAGAATGAGTTTTTTCAATTTTTTTGAAATATTTTTCAAATGAAATAAATAAATATTTATCAAATGCTAAATGATGAAAAGCAAATCATCATTTTACCATAACATTGATGTTATGGTAAAATAAGAAAATGAAAATGTATTTTGATGAATTTTTGAAACTACATTCAAGCCTCGATAGCGCAGTAGGTAGCGCGTCAGTCTCATAATCTGAAGGTCGTGAGTTCGATCCTCACTCGGGGCATATTTTTTTTGCTTTCACATTTTTTTTGATTTTTCACATCAATCAATCGTAATTTGAAAATCGATTATTATCATGATATTGAATTTTGATGAAATGCATTTGAAATGACAAGATATTTTAAAGAATGAGTTTTTTCAATTTTTTTGAAATATTTTTCAAATGAAATAAATAAATATTTATCAAATGCTAAATGATGAAAAGCAAATCATCATTTTACCATAACATTGATGTTATGGTAAAATAAGAAAATGAAAATGTATTTTGATGAATTTTTGAAACTACATTCAAGCCTCGATAGCGCAGTAGGTAGCGCGTCAGTCTCATAATCTGAAGGTCGTGAGTTCGATCCTCACTCGGGGCATATTTTTTTTGCTTTCACATTTTTTTTGATTTTTCACATCAATCAATCGTAATTTGAAAATCGATTATTATCATGATATTGAATTTTGATGAAATGCATTTGAAATGACAAGATATTTTAAAGAATGAGTTTTTTCAATTTTTTTGAAATATTTTTCAAATGAAATAAATAAATATTTATCAAATGCTAAATGATGAAAAGCAAATCATCATTTTACCATAACATTGATGTTATGGTAAAATAAGAAAATGAAAATGTATTTTGATGAATTTTTGAAACTACATTCAAGCCTCGATAGCGCAGTAGGTAGCGCGTCAGTCTCATAATCTGAAGGTCGTGAGTTCGATCCTCACTCGGGGCATATTTTTTTTGCTTTCACATTTTTTTTGATTTTTCACATCAATCAATCGTAATTTGAAAATCGATTATTATCATGATATTGAATTTTGATGAAATGCATTTGAAATGACAAGATATTTTAAAGAATGAGTTTTTTCAATTTTTTTGAAATATTTTTCAAATGAAATAAATAAATATTTATCAAATGCTAAATGATGAAAAGCAAATCATCATTTTACCATAACATTGATGTTATGGTAAAATAAGAAAATGAAAATGTATTTTGATGAATTTTTGAAACTACATTCAAGCCTCGATAGCGCAGTAGGTAGCGCGTCAGTCTCATAATCTGAAGGTCGTGAGTTCGATCCTCACTCGGGGCATATTTTTTTTGCTTTCACATTTTTTTTTGATTTTTCACATCAATCAATCGTAATTTGAAAATCGATTATTATCATGATATTGAATTTTGATGAAATGCATTTGAAATGACAAGATATTTTAAAGAAATGAGTTTTTTCAATTTTTTTGAAATATTTTTCAAATGAAATAAATAAATATTTATCAAATGCTAAATGATGAAAAGCAAATCATCATTTTACCATAACATTGATGTTATGGTAAAATAAGAAAATGAAAATGTATTTTGATGAATTTTTGAAACTACATTCAAGCCTCGATAGCGCAGTAGGTAGCGCGTCAGTCTCATAATCTGAAGGTCGTGAGTTCGATCCTCACTCGGGGCATATTTTTTTTGCTTTCACATTTTTTTTGATTTTTCACATCAATCAATCGTAATTTGAAAATCGATTATTATCATGATATTGAATTTTGATGAAATGCATTTGAAATGACAAGATATTTTAAAGAATGAGTTTTTTCAATTTTTTTGAAATATTTTTCAAATGAAATAAATAAATATTTATCAAATGCTAAATGATGAAAAGCAAATCATCATTTTACCATAACATTGATGTTATGGTAAAATAAGAAAATGAAAATGTATTTTGATGAATTTTTGAAACTACATTCAAGCCTCGATAGCGCAGTAGGTAGCGCGTCAGTCTCATAATCTGAAGGTCGTGAGTTCGATCCTCACTCGGGGCATATTTTTTTTGCTTTCACATTTTTTTGATTTTTCACATCAATCAATCGTAATTTGAAAATCGATTATTATCATGATATTGAATTTTGATGAAATGCATTTGAAATGACAAGATATTTTAAAGAATGAGTTTTTTCAATTTTTTTGAAATATTTTTCAAATGAAATAAATAAATATTTATCAAATGCTAAATGATGAAAAGCAAATCATCATTTTACCATAACATTGATGTTATGGTAAAATAAGAAAATGAAAATGTATTTTGATGAATTTTTGAAACTACATTCAAGCCTCGATAGCGCAGTAGGTAGCGCGTCAGTCTCATAATCTGAAGGTCGTGAGTTCGATCCTCACTCGGGGCATATTTTTTTTGCTTTCACATTTTTTTTGATTTTTCACATCAATCAATCGTAATTTGAAAATCGATTATTATCATGATATTGAATTTTGATGAAATGCATTTGAAATGACAAGATATTTTAAAGAATGAGTTTTTTCAATTTTTTTGAAATATTTTTCAAATGAAATAAATAAATATTTATCAAATGCTAAATGATGAAAAGCAAATCATCATTTTACCATAACATTGATGTTATGGTAAAATAAGAAAATGAAAATGTATTTTGATGAATTTTTGAAACTACATTCAAGCCTCGATAGCGCAGTAGGTAGCGCGTCAGTCTCATAATCTGAAGGTCGTGAGTTCGATCCTCACTCGGGGCATATTTTTTTGCTTTCACATTTTTTTTGATTTTTCACATCAATCAATCGTAATTTGAAAATCGATTATTATCATGATATTGAATTTTGATGAAATGCATTTGAAATGACAAGATATTTTAAAGAATGAGTTTTTTCAATTTTTTTGAAATATTTTTCAAATGAAATAAATAAATATTTATCAAATGCTAAATGATGAAAAGCAAATCATCATTTTACCATAACATTGATGTTATGGTAAAATAAGAAAATGAAAATGTATTTTGATGAATTTTTGAAACTACATTCAAGCCTCGATAGCGCAGTAGGTAGCGCGTCAGTCTCATAATCTGAAGGTCGTGAGTTCGATCCTCACTCGGGGCATATTTTTTTTTGCTTTCACATTTTTTTGATTTTTCACATCAATCAATCGTAATTTGAAAATCGATTATTATCATGATATTGAATTTTGATGAAATGCATTTGAAATGACAAGATATTTTAAAGAATGAGTTTTTTCAATTTTTTTGAAATATTTTTCAAATGAAATAAATAAATATTTATCAAATGCTAAATGATGAAAAGCAAATCATCATTTTACCATAACATTGATGTTATGGTAAAATAAGAAAATGAAAATGTATTTTGATGAATTTTTGAAACTACATTCAAGCCTCGATAGCGCAGTAGGTAGCGCGTCAGTCTCATAATCTGAAGGTCGTGAGTTCGATCCTCACTCGGGCATATTTTTTTTTGCTTTCACATTTTTTTTGATTTTTCACATCAATCAATCGTAATTTGAAAATCGATTATTATCATGATATTGAATTTTGATGAAATGCATTTGAAATGACAAGATATTTTAAAAATGAGTTTTTTCAATTTTTTTGAAATATTTTTCAAATGAAATAAATAAATATTTATCAAATGCTAAATGATGAAAAGCAAATC